>JAAAKD020000034.1:6004005-6020277 GCA_010014825.2 Danaus melanippus
GGTTTCGTTTCTCTTGTACACAATACTTGGGATCATTATAAACCACAGCTGAGTCAAATATCGAATTTGCGTAAAGTTTATAATAATCAGCTCTGATCTAGTTAGACATGAAATATGTTTTGCTGTTGGCCATAGTTATAATGAAATTAGGGCTGCCAATATCACGGAAGCTGCATAATATTTTACATTCTCTGAACAATTCTGGTTCCGCAGAGAGTACAAAAGCTCAATTTATGCTTTCCTGTGTCGCTGTACGTGTTTGCGTTCCGTTTCCAGACATGTTTCATCTGTGATGGATAGGGTCTGAGTGCATTGTCTCGCTAAAACCTCTTTGTATTACTCGCCATCTAAGTCTGTATGAACCGCGAAAAGTTTTACGTCTTTATTTTATTGCTCCGGGCTTTGTGTATATTCTATTGACAAAGAATGTGAATTTACAAGTACGCTTTATTTACATTTAAAACTGTATTATTAAATCCAAGTAGGCATGTGATACGCGGTTACAATTTACGAATATAAATTTTGATGCACTTCAATAATAATGACTATTCAGAGTTGATTTTCAACAAAAGGCCAGTGCCTATTGGGTAAGCATGTTTTCAGGCGAACAATACTTTGGGCGCACTCTAGTACCTGATACGTATTGTTTTATACACAGGACCCCAGGGGTTCATCGATACAATAGAATTTTCACCACCAATCGTATTCTACCGACGGTATAAACAGTAATTGGCATTAATCATTAGTAATACATATCTTCATATATTTTTTTATATAAAATGTTTTTCAATATATAAATATTTTAAAAGTCTGAATCACAAATCCGTTGAATATATTACGTAACAAGATCAAACACATGTAATACCTACCTTCGGGATTGTTATCAATAATCCTATCTCGAGGGGAGTCGTGACAGGAAATTGAACGAATGATACAATGAGAATGTGTGCCAGGCTTGCCTCTCGCAGATATATCTATATAAATATGTACATATGTATATATGCTGTGAGTCCGATTGTGTATTGTAAAGGAAACGTCGCTGGATAATTGGCAGGGAACGTGAATAAATAAACTTGGAGTTAAACCACAGTGAACAATACACACAAATAACATACACCGCGTCGCCAACAAATATAATAGATTTGGAAATGAACATTCCCAGGCAATGAGAACTAGCAAGTTGAAGTGGTGATCGTGACGACCTCATATTAATCACGAGGTAATCTCACCGAATAGAGTAACAGAGCAAAATAAATAGTAACAGCCTCTTGTTGCGTAACTTCTAAGTCACTGAGCCAGCCATCAGACCGAGACGTTACAAATAATACAGATTGCGATGGCGTAAACACGATGCGGTGAAAACAGCGGCCGTGAAAAATCGGTTTTAAGTTCACGATTGCTGTTTTTTTTATTTCTCATTTCTCGTGATACGTTTTGCTATGATAAATATATCGTGAAGTTTAATCCTCTTAACGCAAATTTGTTTCCCGTCCAGCCACATTGAATATACATACATATAGTTATATCAAGGGAGACGAGTTCAATGCACCGGATGCCTGCCACCGCACACAGGTGTCGGCCTGCTGTAACATTGACATAAATACATAGCCGGCTATTATAAAACGTATTAGAGTTTTTGCTTTCAAAGTTTTTTGCTTCTTTTGAATTAAATTTTATGCATAATAATTTTAATAATTATCATATATATATCTTGTACTTTTACTTAACATTAATTATACTTAACATCGTATCGTATGCTGTCTGTGTACCAGGATTTCATTAAAACAAAGAAGGTGCAAGATAAAGTGGGTTATAATGTCTACAAGTCTCACGAGGTTATATTCGACATAACTAACAATACAGCGAAGTAATTGAACTGTTTATGGCCACTGCATTCTTGTACAAAGGAATTACGTTACATGTGCGAACTGCGAGGAGCGATAAATCTGAGCATACATTTATCATTATGATAATGTTCTGCGCATTCGAGATGAATCTGTTGTTAAAATAATCCTATATTATATAAATATATCAATTGCTCAGTACTACTATTACTTTTGAGTTACTATTTAGTGCTATCTTGCATCTTTTAGATATATTCGTAAAAAGTCATTATTGAATTAATCATTTAGATTTTTAATTAAATACTAAATAATGTTGTTTTTGTAATAATTTTATTTCTTGAAGGAATGGGACGCCGTCCTCGCTGGTTCTGAGGGTGGAGTTGATTCAAGCACACTGTCAGCTTTGGCTTCAGAGGCAGCTGAGTGGAGAACCGTACAGGATGGTCAAAGAATACTCACGACTACTCCATCTGTATTGGGAGGCTGTAGGGCACAAGTGTACAGAGTCGCAGGAGCCACTCAATGGTACACAGCTGTCATTGTCGGCGTCAATGAACACACTGGTGTAAGTACAACTTTATATTGCATTTGAATAACATTCCCAATAAATTTTCATTATAAATTATCTCGTAATTAAGGAAGACCTCTCGTTATAACCAGCAAAGGCACATTACTTGACTGGTTGTAACTGTAAAGGCATTCTACAACATAATACCGAAGCGGGAAGTTCTGAAGGGAACCTGTTTGGTTTATCGAACGCTCTGGCATCCAGTAACGATGCTAGATTTATAAGGACATGTTTTACCACCTTTATACGCCATAAGAAAGTTGTTAACAACGACTGCCCGCGAACGGACAAGAATCCCGCTTTCGACTTGACTGTATTTTTTTTATTAATACCCGATGTCGCCTTAATGGAACGTTTTATGAAATACATATATTTATAATTGAAACCGGTTCTTAGAGTTAACACAGTTCATTTCTCGTCTCGTTTAAAGTTAACGCGATGGTATTTTAAACGATTAGGACAAATTGTTTATGAACATTTATATTTTTGTTTTAAACATCATTGGAATATTTATTAAATGTCTTTAACATTAAAGCTTAAGAAAATCCAACAGAAATATATTCATAACGAAATTATGAATCTCTGACAGGCAATCTACAGATTCATTAATTTGGAAATTCCTAACTGTGTATTAATGAAAAACACGTTTCTCTCAACAACGTTAACTCCCCGTGACCTCCGACCTCTCCCCCTACCCTCCCACCCCTCCCCCCGCCTCCCGACTTCGCAAAACAAACTTTGTTGTCCCACGATATTGAAACACTTTATTGTTTTTCTTTCATCAGCTCCCTTGTGATCTTCGTCTTAAGTTTTTTTGTATTATAACTGTTAACAAATAAAGATACTACAAAGATTACATCATCGCGTCTCATTTTCAAGGAACATTTGTTATTTTTCTTGGAATCCACAATGTTATACCTATTATATAGAAAGCTAAAACGAATCATTATCATTATTTTCTATGTAAGTAATTTTAATTGTTTGTAGCTGGTAATAGATATATGATTATAATGTTATTACTTGCAAGCGAACTATTTTAAACTGTCAGAATGGCTAAGTACTCAAAATCCCGAAGTCTGGTATGTAATTACAGTTAAAAAGTTTAGACGTTAAACAAATTTATACTGTGAATTAGCGAGTGGGGAAGTTTGTTCGCGGGCCGTAAAAGTTCCCTGTTACCTCCACAACCCCCTCCACACGTCCAACTAACTTTCT
The DNA here is from genome assembly GCA_010014825.2 of Danaus melanippus. NCBI lineage: Eukaryota > Metazoa > Arthropoda > Insecta > Lepidoptera > Nymphalidae > Danaus > Danaus melanippus. Next base: position 6,007,633 of record JAAAKD020000034.1, read on the forward strand.
TAAACTTCTCTTTGTATCCAACATGGCTCTGTTAAACTTTGTCTTCCTGTAGACATATTTACGTTCAATCATGTATACTCATAACATTATTGTTTGATCGCCAAAACTTGTTGTACAATTTAAACCATGTACTGCATTCTTGATTTGATTGACATACGACCGTTTAATTGAGATTTTTTATTTATATTATGTAACACTAAACGTGGATATGCAATTACAAGCCGTGACTTAGCAGTTATCTACTTAATGTTACTTACATCTGTATGTTAATAAAAACTGAAAGTTTTAGCTTTAATTCGTTCTATTTAAAACATAATAACGTTGCCTTGATAGTTATTTATTATGCGATGTAACTAAACTTTGCATCGATCATAGATTGCTTCGGATTTCTCTGTAATGGAGTTTCAGTCTGTGCGATAACATAAAACAGAGGCTGTTCTATATTTGTTCTGGTGCGGTCTGGGCGTGAGAAAGTTTTAATAGGAATTTCGTTATTGTTTACATGTTTACAAAACACCTGCCAACGTCGGTTTAATTATATAGGAATTAGGAATGGCTTTCATAAGTACTATCGTTGATAAAACATTGTTTATCTGTTGTTGCCTTACTACTTTCCATTTTTGTGCCTTTTTTTAATGTGTTGATAATTATTGACAGGAATTGACTGTAACCGATGACACGGTTCTTGAGGAACACAGCGAAGATCCCTCGTTAGTACAGATGAGGCTCTTGGGAGATGGAGGTATGAAAGAAACGTAATTCTTGTACATTTATATTGTTTATAATAATACATATTCTTAAATTGTTTATAAGTTCCCAGACTTATCTTGGTTTTTGTTAAATGTAATGTATTGACCTTGTGCCGTAACCTATCTAACATGACATGAACATGTCAAATTTTGCTTTCCAAAGTGACACAGTGGCCTTTATACGATACCGTGGACATATCGTCGTATGAGTCGTGTTATTAGTATGTAATTGGATGCACGAAGCCCCACGTACTAACGCACTTTGCAACACAGACAAATCCTTTGTTATATAACATTATTATTAACTCCCATTCTTTTAACTTTATCGTTGTATTAAATTCAATTATATCATATGAGACTTTTATGTATAGCTTATCGAATATCGAGTAAGCAAACACAGAATGTAAACTTACGTTCACAATACATTCTAGATTCTTGTCAAAACAGTTATAAAGAATTAATAATATTATTATTCTGTTATTAAAAATTAAAAAGACCTTAAATTATATTAACCTTGATATCAAAATATTTGAATATATTTGACTCACGGACAATATGAACGTTGAAGGTTGATTTGTATTGATAGAACAATACGTACGTACTCATGTAGTATAATGTTTTGTTTGTAGTTATTGAGTCCATCATGAGAGGGGAGGTGGTCGGCGTGATGCCTAGAAGATCTCGTTCTAACTTACAAGTGAGTACCTAATAAGTAATAAGCTCTGTTTAATGTTTATACTGTAAATTTTAATCGCGTCTTCGTGATATTTTCCTTATCAATATCAATCTTCACTTTGTTTTTCCACCGCATACGATCCGGTTCAGTAAAGACTTTAAAAAGTAAACAGCCTTGGTAGTATTTGGAACGTAAAGCGAACTAAATAATTTAACATGCCTCTATTTTATTCAAATCTTGAATTGTTTTTTTTTCCATCACGAATAAGTAATTTCTTTGTATTCGATACGGGAAGTTGATTTCAATAAGTTAATGTTGTATGGAACTAATTAAGCTTCAAGTAACAGCGTCGAATGATTTACGAGCGTCTTGTTCTCTGTCTATTTTGATTTTATTCGTTGTTTAGCGGCTCCCTGTGACTGGCTGTGACGCATTTGCCAATTTTAAAGTGAACACCGTCTTGCTTTAAGCTAAATATGGAATAAATGACTAATGGCAGAATATTCAGCTTAGGCCCTTCTAAATGAACCAATCTTAAATGTTATTATTCATGTTTTATTATATCTTTTTTAGTACAATTTTATCAATAATAAGATTATACTGAACTAATTGAACTGTTCGATTAACAGTCGCATGTGTAATTCCAAAGCGATTGAGTTTCTGCGCCAGTGAACTCATTTGAATATTGGACTAGAACAGTGAAAACTAACTTTTGCTCCACATTGTTCTGAACTAATGGTGAGACTGTTTGAGTTGGACGCAAGCGGAATACTCCGACGAATACTTGGCTTCTAAACTTCTCTGGAAATCTAATTTAGTTCGTCGAGAGTGCGAGTACTACATAATTAATTAACTGCCAGTATTAGCTCATAAACATGTCTAGGCTCGCTATTTTTGAATGAAGCGATCTCTGCGGTGTGTTTTGTTACTTCTCTGATGTTTGTATGAGTCATACAAATTGGATTATTAAATCATTTTGGATTTTTTGTTCTTACAAACGTCATGCATGTATAATGAAGGATGTTTCATATAAGACCCAATATTTAGTTAAAGGAAACTTCGCTTTAAATTATGTAAAGTTTATATTGTTTTCTTATTTTTATTTGATAGTCCTTGAGTTTCTCAAATCTTGGGAATATTAAACGATATCGACCATTTTCTAAAATCAAATATAGATATCATAAAATCAAAGCAGACACTCCCTCGCTTTCTAATAAAAACAGTTTTATTAAAATTTGCATCGACATTTAAATTTTAAAGCGAATTTCAAGTTATAAATTAAAATGGAGACAAAGAAGTGACGGTTACCAGGCAGCGGACTGTAACAGCTGTAGGGTAACATGCTACATACTAAGACCTGATCATAAATTACCCCGGTTGTATACAAGCCAATATGGACTTTATGACAATGTAATAATCAACAAAATAGCTGTTCCGTCCTTACGTAACATTTGTGCCTTAACTCCAGTCTCGAGGGTGGAAAGTTATTGAATCGACCTTCACCGGCTCCATGACACCCACATACATTCTCATTCCATTGTAAAACAAGAATCCATTGTTAAAATCATTTTTTTCTCTATTTATTTGCAATATCGTATATTCAAATTAGTTTTAGATGAAATGCGAACAAAGGTAAATAACAAATAGGATAACCTACATACGTCGCATTGAATAATAAACACGTATACTATTGTTCTCGGTCGGTGATAAAAATATTTATATACATTATATGTACGTAAAGCGTTTCACCTCGCAGTGACTCCATTCATTGTAACTGATAATGTAATTAATGTAATGAATGACATCTGTGACTCGCGCGTATTCATTCAAATAAAACTAATATTTTCGAATTTACTAGGCGTTTTAAATTATTTTAACTTCATACTCCCAATGTGTAGGTTGCTTTGCACTGTATTGGTGCCTGCAAGGTTTGCAGCTACCGTGATCACTGCCAAACGAGATGTTTCAATCTAGCCATGTATAACTATTTGTGTTATTATTGGTTGAAAATTACTTTTTATAATAACAAAATTTTACATTTGTGATGTACGTACTGTATGAAGTTAAATAGAATATTAATAATAAAATGACGTACGAAAATACGAGTATTCATATAGCATCTTTGAAATACAGATATCTTAAGATATTTAATTTATTTGCATGTTTAACCCTACACAAATCTCCCACATTAATGCGTTTAAGCCAAACATTGTGCTCGTTTGACAAGAGGGGAAGCGTCGTTAGCAATTTGTCTGGTTCAGCGACCCTTTTTCTACCAAAGAATCCCCAACAGTGACTGCATTAATCATTCATCTTACGTAATCCACGCAACGAAGATATTACAATTTATGTCTTCGATAAATCAATTAATAAAATTCAAGAAATATTATTCAAAACTCAACATAATACTCATTTCTTTACAGACCTTTCAGTGGTTTGAAGTAGAAACCAAAAGCCGAACTTTAAACTACAATTTCAAGAACTATCCTCTTCGGTCAGACCGAAAAGTAAACGGTACTTTGGTAATTGCACTTATAAATGTTTTTAGATTTCATAAGCGATATCTCAGATGCAGGAGTTGCATTCATTGGAACTGTAAAGTTATGCACAAAACCCGAGAGGAAAATCACGTTCCCCTTGATGTTTCAGACGCTATAAACATTGATTCTATCAACACTTGGCGCTTTTCACACTTTAACTGCCGATGTTTCAGTTTCCAATCGGATGACGGTGGAATATATAACAACTCCTCGACAAAACTGTTGAACTATGTCAAATTATCAAGTTTTTATTGATCTATAATTTCTCATTGAAATATAATAATATTACGTTCAGATACTCTATTTTCTAATGTGGTATTAAATCTGAATCATTATGATTTTGTATACATTACGTAGATAATATACCTACATAAAGGAACATCTCCGCTTGCATTTCCATTGCTTTCAAAGAAACTGTTATTGGAGCTCTGCCAAGGTACATATAACGTGCGATACAAACTTATAATATTATTAAAGTTTTATTCGGCATATTCGTAAATTGACCGACTTAATATGGCGCTATAGTTATTTCTGCACGGCCTTTTACAGTTAAAATCATGTTTATTTCATAATTCCATTAAAAATGTTCCGATAATTTGACCGATATGTAGTTTAATAACAAAAACCAGTATATTCAATGTCTTCTAAATGGTTTAATGTTTAATTTGCGCAACGATATCTTTATGAATTAGAATGTATCGAGTTTCTCACAGTAGGTCTTGAAGCGTGAGAGTCGCCGGCGTTGGAATCGATTCAAACTTTTCCTATTACTGCGGAATTGGCTTCGCTGGTACTTGTTTGCTCTGATGCATTGTGTATACTTTGATTGTGTCTTCGCGCTATTAGCTTTTGTTTCGATTCATGCTATTGTTCTTAGCATCAATAAGTTTTATTTCATTTAATCCACATCTTTAATTTTGTCCGTTCACTTGATAGCAGGATCTTTTGTTATCTATGAATAATTCATGTCTATAATTGGTTTAGGATATACTTGAATGTTCCAAATTCGTGGTCATCAATAAACGGCCACACTACAGTCTATGTGAATGCTATGTTCATACATATTTTTGCATAAAACTAAACCACATCCGTATTAATAAGAGAATTTATTAAAACCGGACACATTTAATTAATTAAGATTTCCATTTAGCTGTGGTTTTGAACACAGATGAAAACGATTCCATACCAGTTTTATATAAAATTTAATTATATTTACTCATTACTACTAATTGCATATTAAAAGTCTGATTACAGATAATTCATTTCAAATTTATTCAGTCAACCAACATTATGCAAATTCATATTTAATAAGTAAGCATAAACTTCATTGGGTATATTCTATGTATAATAACAATGTCTTGGATTTGATTAATTAGCAATAAATAGGACAGAGCTGTTAGGGTAATAGGTAAAGTTTGTAACAACATCGGCCGACTTTCCGCCTTTATCGGAGTTAGTTAATGCGAGTTCCCGTGCAGCGGACACAGATATCGATCGCGACGATGGGTCGGGATGGGATGGGATAGCACGGGATGGGATGGGTTGCCGGGATTCGTCTGGCTAGCAATCCCCCGTCCCATCCCACCGAACGTCAAAAGGGTATGCTTCAACGTGCCACTCACTACTTTGTTCTTGTTATGTTTGAAGGTTAATATTAGTTTTGACCTGTCTGACAGTTTGTATTATGTTTTTGACAAGCACGTATCGCTGTGGGTTACTCTGTCTGTTTAACGTTTTGGTAATATTACTATGAATTTAAATGTTTCGTCTGCGTTGGCGTTATTAAAAGGAATCACATTATTAGCATATTATCTCCATGTCTTAAGAGATGAATCATTTGACACATAGTCTCTTATTATCATATTTAAATAACTCCATATTAATAATGTTTTGAATATTAATAATAATGAAATCTTTTATATAACGTGATGATTATATTCCTTGACATATCAATGAAATAAGTCTAATTTCTATAAAATTTGCGTCATAGAAAGTCGATAGATCATTATCGATTTCTATCAGTAGTGTGTTAGTGGCAAAAACGTTGACCTTGCATGTAAGGTGCAAATATACGACTGGGAACTGGGAAGCGTGAAGTTTAATTAATTATGCAAGTCTGTGTCTGACCGGGCCCGAGATCGTCCTCCCCTCCCTCCTCTCCTCCTCGCCTTCCCTCCCCTGTCTCCTCTCTTTCCTCCCCCGTCTCCTCTCTTCCCTCCCTGCCTCCCCCGCTCCCAGTTTGCGCCACTCTACCGCGCCGTCACCACTACGCTCGGTTACTCGTTACTAGTAACGTTTTACGGAACGCACCTTACCTTTCACCGCACTAGCGTCACATGTTACAAATAACGTATGTTACAAATGACGTCGTGAAGTGTAATTTTGGTGTTTTGTGACGATTGTGAACCGAAGATCTGACGGGCTGCTCTCCCATGAATAACACTTGAACACCGGTTAGCATTCATCACTCACGATTATAAATTAGATATTATGTCCTCGTTATATTAGAATGAGCCTATTTATATTCATATTTGTATTTGCATCTTATGCACTTTTATTAAAAGTCGAACTTCCTAGTATAAACTTCTTTATATATTGTATTCTGTTTTTAATATCAAAATCTTGCATATTAGTCCTTAACGATGCTGTTAGCTCTATCTCTTTGCCTGCGTATCGGAAAACTAATTAACATATAATAGCAGGAGCACTACCGCTTAATAAACGTACATACATAAACATATTCACATATACATAACATTATGCTCTCGCGTGTTTCTATGTAAGTGCTTGCAACGAATACAAAGTAGCTACTGGTAGCCACACCCCGATAACAGCACCATCTCTCTCACACTCGTGACCAAAATCTCTTACTATCTCTTTCCGTATTCAGATCACCGAACCGTTAATTCGGTGATGTTTTAATTCAAAAAGCCATTTAAAGTTATTAAGATCAACTAAGGTTATATTAAAAGACGCACGCACAGGTCGTCATATTGTTATTGTTATTACGACGCCTTGGAAGGAAACAGATTGTTTGAGTAGGTTCGATGTTTGCTTTGTTCTTTTCTAACTTCTTTGTTAGTAGTTATTGTTCCTTTGTTCGTGATATAAAGCGACCGCGGTCTGGGAGACGCTATTTATAAACATTAACCCGTTGATTGGAATCCTTTGTATGTTTATTTAACTAAAAGAAATTAAACCGAATTACCTAGAAATATAAAACGAATTGTACTCGGAACTTTATTGTCCTATAAATATAATTCAAAGAATCGTACTTAAATATCCATATACGGGGTTAAATACTCTAGACAGATGCAGAGGCGGTCATCGTGTCGTCTGCCTCCCACATCCGCCCACCCTTAGATGCGGATGTGAGAATAAATATCATCTTACAATACGATACTAGTACCAAAAAAAACATTTTATAGAGAATAATAAGTCATTCATAGAGAATAAATTCATTTCTCGCGACTTTTATTAAGCGTATTTATATTGAAATGAAAACCTTCGCGTACATGGCTAGCAAACTTCGTATGCAATAGATCAATTTCGCTGTTATTGAGTCGACCTACTTTTAGATCAATGTTCACGAAGATTAATTACTCGTTTCCTCTTATAATCGTCTCGATAAAGCGTTATTAAAGTCTCGTGTTCCATACAATGTTATATCGGTACAGATTAATTGCGCAAATATATCTTCGATGGAAAGTATTTTGATTTTGTACGATACTTAACAGTTGCGATTGGATGAAATGTCAATATTGTAATGTGTTGGACCGGTTGTGGAGATCGGCAGTCAATAGCCATAATCTCTGTTATCCATTTAGAAGGGGCACGTTTAGTGTAGAGCTAGGTAAAGCGGTTTTAAAACGCGAGGTTCGGGAGGGGAGGTAGCTGTCGAACGAGTCGTGATGCACTCTTGCCCTCCAGCGCTCTTCCGAGATTCAGTTTACAGGGACTATAAACGTAAGAACTTAGTATGTTACAATCCGAGACGCGGTGGTATTTACTTTTTACACGCTGAGAAAGTTTTTTGTGATATTGTGCTAACGATCGAGTTGGAAATGTACGGGATTATTTCTTTGAATAGCGTGCCGTGTTCCGTAAGTAGACTTGGGTCATTGAATTACGACTTTTATAACTTGAACCATTAATCTTATTAAAATTATAAGATTAGAGATAAAACTTTGTACCTTCGCTTTTAATAATTCGATATCTAGAAATTTTAATATTATGTATAATTAAATTAAAATCAATACTTGTGAAAACTTGGTAATGGATTATGGTAAAAGTGTCGTGTGTTTATTTAAGTACTGTTATTTGCGGGGTCAAGCTGTGCGCGTGTATCGTAACATAATGCCTCCACTTGTAACACAATGACTGTCTTATTACGTAATATTTACAGACCTGCTTCGCTGATCACTAATGTGAACTATTATAACTATCATTATTGTATATTTATAAAGAGCTGTATTCAACGTACGCATCAATCAACGTCATTATATAGATATCTGCTCACCGTCATTGACTTTATTAGTTTTTGTCCGATTATAACTATATTCATATTAAAATTTTCCTAACATTTTTTAATGATCAATGTTTTTTTTATAGAACAAACTTTCATCAAAAGCACATATATGGTTTTATTATTTTCTATTCATCATCTCGATTACAAATTTGTTGCATCGTTTGAAACAATTAACAAATATAAACTACATATATTTATATATAATTTATGTTAAGGGTTAGCGGGTATATGTTGTATAACTAAAACAAATCCCCTCACGAAATTCAAAGAGTCGTTCACCCCTACAAACCTCCTGTTAATATTATATTTATGATAAAATACTTTCAAATGATGACATCATATGAATTATTCGTCCAACTTGTGACATAATGAGGTTGGCTTTCATCAAAATGTTTGTTTTCGCATCTCGTTTTCTATTTTATGTAAACGTATTTTTTGTCATTATCTTTATTAAGAAAGTTTTACTTTATTCATAAATATAGTTTTATTATAGGTATAGAGTATTTTTTGTAGGTATTACATACATGATACATAAAATATTTCTCACACAATTCAATGTGTTTTAAATTAATTCAAAAACTACAAGTTTCCATAGTGTTATATTAAATATTCATTAGATGTATCCACAAAAGCTAAACGTACCTACTAGAAAGTATTATATTCACCACAAATAAAGGGCACACAAAACTAAATGCAACAATGTATGAAGCACAATCCGGGTAAAGTCTAACCATCGTTAGCGCTTAATGAAAGTACCTGTTCTATATATAATGTATATATTTGTATCATCAGCTACACTCCTCTCTCCTACAATGCCCGCTTTGTTCATTGTGCATTACACAGACCTTCCCAAGCCTCTGCAGCCTATAGTTTTGTGTGTAGATTTTATTGTCTGCTTCAATTAGTTTTGATAGACGAGCAAATCAATAACGACCCATTGTTGACGATAATGATCGTATGTATAGAAATTATAGTTTGATATATAATAAGTGTAAAACTATTAGGGAATACATTAAGTTAATAAGTCAATTATATTACTAATGTAAAAGTAACTTCTTTTATAGACAAGACTTTTTAATCTCATGCTGTATTGACACTAAGATCCTTGCTTTATTAGGGTTCGACAAAATAATCCTCTAAAGAGATTACAACCTACACAATATATGTGTAACAAAATATTCAATGTTATTTGTATTTTTATAAGTGAACATTAAATCTCGTCAACAGTCCGTGTTTTGAGCTCTGTCAGAATGGAGAATAATTAAGAGATGTTAATTTCCACTAAATGAGAATTATTGTACGGAAAACGTTGAATTTGTGTCAATGCTGGTCCCTCTCGAATTCAAATTAGTAACGGGCCGCAGAACTCTAATTGCTTCCTCGCTTGGACCGCATTTTATATTACACTGTTTATAATGGCCATCACATTTTGTTTAAAATTTCCACTGTATATAAAGAAAGTTATATTATTTTTTCATTCAATTTTATTGTTCCTTTGTGACTAAAGACCCAAGCGGTTTTCTTATAAAGCTGGTCGACGTGGAAGGGTTATAGAAGGGTGGCGTGAAATGGATCCCTCGCTGATATTCTACCTTACAATTTCCTTTGTGTAGACATAGAACACTTTACATGTGTTGATACAACTTTATTAAAATCAATATGAATAATACTGTGAATAAACGATCATACAATATTTTTCTACTATAATAACTGTAATAGAAATAGGTTCATGATGTATGTTTAGATTTTAAACTTGATTCATAATTTCATCCCAGCAAATTTAAATGACAGTATATAATGGGTTCGTACTCTTTCATAGAAAAAAAAGTTCAAGCGAGTATTGAGGAAGGGAAAAGCTACATTATTATTTCATGCGAGGGGATCCCTTGTGAGAGGAAAAAGGTTGTTAGTATGGAGTATTTAGTTTGCCGTCTGCGCTCCGTGCGTCGACCCCGACAGCCTCGTGTACCCTTTTATTGGTTACGTGGAAACTAAGGTTTCATATTTTCGTTTTATTGAAATTTATCCAAAATATACAACACTTTTTTTGGATTTTTTTATTCCTAAAAATGTCGTTTAATCTGTACTAGGGCGACCTTATTTCTTTTTTGTTACATGTTAAGAATCTACAATTGTTTAGCGTTCAGTTTTGGCCTTATAATATCGTAGTTATTAGCCAGTTTTAATTGAAAATTCATATATAATAAACTTATTACACTGATAAAGGTAGGTATATAAGTATAAAGTATATATTTTTTAAATTACGTTTCAATAAAATACCAATTATTTTAGAGCTGTGAATTGTCAAAGAATTTCCAACTGAAGCAGGTAATTCTGACCCACTTGGTAACATTGCGTAGGTCAGTCATACCACGTGCACTTTCTCCGCACTTACTTTCACTTCGCTATACCATATTATTATTTTATGTCACACTTTATAAATTATACCAAGTTCCATCACTTTTCTTTAAATAAGTGATTGATGTATTTGATTTATTCATAGGTATTTTTAATAGATTTTCAAAAAGGTAAACTTACTAACATAATATGATCGATTTTAAATTGTTTAATTAAGAGTACGCAATAAACGTGGTTAAAATTCCCAATAGAAATGTCCACAGAGAATTGTTAAAAGTATCAATTTTAATTAATTTTATATTTCTCTTATTACAAATGAGTGATGTAATACGATCGGTTATTATACATTTTTATTAATTAAACGATAATATATTATTTTATGATAGAATTTTCATCGGATATATAATATTAATAACGAACGAATCTTTCGGAACGATATTAAACCGAGGGCCCCAATCAATTACGAGAGCTTATCGAGTATCAATCAATATTAGTGCAGTACAGTGAAATATAATTCCGCTGAGTCAGAGTAATAAGCGAGGTGTGTCCCGGCCAGGAGACTTCGGAGTCATTATTCAGCAAAAACGAGAATGACTCGTCTGAATTCGGGCACAGGATTTGTCTGTCAAACGCTACAACTAAATTACGCCTCCACTCCTTTCACGGCTCAGTGGATTTCATTATCAAATGCATTTTCTTTTGTTACATCTAATGCATGCGATCGATCTCACGAAACTGTTTTTACGCCGAGCTGATTAGACGCTGACCTAAATTACTTTTTAACGAGACCACAAAACGCTTTGGTCATCACCTGCACGTTAATAATTTGCAGTTGAACCAACATAATCTACCTCCCGCTGCATTACACACCAGTAATTTTAGGAGACCAAACAACATGCAAAACGTTATAACAACATGTATATTTTCTGAACAACTTATATAAGTCTGAACTTAATACATACTCTCTCTTTCATTATTAATAAAAATAAAAACGTTGGACTGGCGGTCATTTTCACTACACCTATTAATATTTATGAAGATGTTAAAATGGATATGTAATAAATATATAACATTTATTATATGTTACAGAGAGTGGATCGTGAAGCAACTAAAAGTCCGGCAACCACAGGCGGAAGAAAGAAGACAAGTGTTAGAAGCAACGGCCAGCTGACATCCGCTGAACCCGCACCGCAACCCACAGGTATGTATGAACAATTAAAATTACGGGATAGTAAACACTATCCACCCTGTATATAACAGGACTTACATACACATACCTATAGAAGACTTGAAACATGACAAGACATTTTTATATCATGCTATATTGTTTTGATTGTTTAATTTACTTCAATACTAAATTTTGTTTAAATTATATCAATCGAAAAAATTATTTTAAAATAACAATAAATACTGATAAAGACATTTAATTTGCAAAAATGGATCAAATCGAATAAAATCACAACAGCTTAATACAAATCTATAAGAATTTGTGTAGGTAGTTTCAAAGACGGTGTGTTCGCTTGGGACGTGTTACGATGGTAAAAGGACTCTCAGGGGATAAGTGGGAAGGATTTACGGTATACAGCTTCTAGAGACGCCTCTAATACTAGATTATATATGTGCTTCATTTAGACGCGACTAAGAATTATTGTTGAGTTAACTGTGAACTTAAAACGATTTATGTTACTTAATATATAAATAGTGATTTCTTTATATCATTGAAACAATAAATTTTGCTTTGCTATAATATTACATTGTAATGGATTTAATAAATTTACTACAAGGCCAATGATC
>JAAAKD020000034.1:6020377-6032227 GCA_010014825.2 Danaus melanippus
TAAACTCGAAAGTTACAAGTAGTAAGTTTAGTATAAATATTGCTCGGATCGCACCAACTTTTGAACTGTTCGTCCAAGTTAAGTCACTTTCGTTGGAAACCGACATGCCTCTTCAGAAACAAGTTCGAATGCGAATCGACTAAGGGTCTGGTGGACGCTTAGAAATGTTTTGATAAACAAATTGTTTTCAATAAAACATTGTAATTGTCAACGAAAATCCACTTCAAAAAATTCCGATAAATTTAAAACCGGTTTCTGTTCCATTCGAAAATTAATAATACTCGTATTTTCGTCGGCATAAAAAGTTACAAGTATATTTTAACTCGATAACCATTTTCCGTTATTTGAATATGTATTATCTAAACCGCATAGTAATAGATTCATTTCACAGCCTCTGTAGTCTTCATTAATCTGCGTCATTGCTTTCGATGGTCCGTCATAACTTAATAAATAACAATGAACAGAATTTCTTTGTGATCGTACAATATGCAGGAACAGTGTAGCAGTCGACATTTTCACGTGTACAATGCGACGTGCAAGCGACAGGCCTTTGTGCCAGATAAGCGGAATTCGGATATTGGATCTGCTTCCGCGGCTGAACTTGTTTACCGAACAATTTGATTTTAATTGCTTTCCCTGTAGCCTTCTGTTATAGTCACGTCAATGCATATTGACTTTAATTGAAACTTCATTCGTACATGTTGCGACGTTAATTAATATTCATTAATTATACTTCATTCTACAGAACTCATTCTATTTATTAAAATAACAAATAAATTACTACGAACGGTACCAAGACATTGTATATTGCTAGTCGTCTCTTAGGCTGATTTTATCAGATACGTATTTGTAACAAGGCCAAGACCATAATAAAATTTGTTGATGAATAACTTCACTTTAAATAGATTATAAGAACAATTTATCGTATAAAATTTTACAAATTACATATTTTCAATGTATTTTGTAAACTTTATGAGAAACGTTATTTGTACAAAAGTAAATGACGTTCGAATCATTAGTTAGATAATATAAAAACTAAATGTTTACTATGCAGCACATATTAAACGTTTGCGTATATAAAGATATGATTGTGTAATATCCTAACGAAGCAATCTGCATTCTGGTCGCAGTACAAATTTTGCGTGCAAGCCTGCTTCTGAACGGTTTGCATAACTTTGCATATTTACCGTTAAATGCGCTCACCGCTCCAACAACTTTACCCACTTTAATATATGTAGATATATCACTCGGTTACGTAACTTTATACCTTTTGATAGTAATAATTATATGCTAATCAATTTTGTTTAGTTGAAATAATATGAATATTATGTTTTTCTATTAATTAATGATGTGAAATCGTGATGATTGAGCTCTTTCAACACTAAATAATTACGTAGGCATCTTAAAATGTGTCTTAATATTTTGATTAGGTATGCAATTCTATATAATAATACTACTCATATGAAAATAAAAACTAATGACAATCTGTTATTTTGCCTTTTTAATATATAAAAAAATGAATCACCGAAATCATGACAAGCTCCACTGCCCTTGTACTCTGAATAAAGATAACAAATATTAAATTTTCATTCCGACGCCAGGGAGTCTCAGTCCCAAGGGTTGGGAGGGGGAAGGGGTGATTCTCTACGATACAGGAATGCGCTCACCCCTTTCTAATCCACCTGTAGTTCAATAAGGTGAAAAGAAATTTAAAGTGCTAGGAGTCAATACAATTTATTTTCGTGTTAAATGAACCGTGTCTTGACTGACTATCAGAAATTAATCCGGTTCGTGTTTCATCAAGGTCTTTGACACCTGTGATTCACTTTTAATAACAACATTATTAAAACAGGCCTCGCATTATAATATTCGAGAACATTTTTTATATTTATTATATATTTTAAAATAATGCTAATATTTTAAAGCAGTTCATAGTTTTATTGTTTAGTTTAGTTTGTATCTTGAAACGGCAATGGAAAAAGTTTCAAAGTAGCGTTTCTTATTATTCTTTGCCATAACAACAATTGTCTGTTATGATAAATAGATCATTATGAATGATTTATAAACCCAATTTTAAACTTCTTTGTCCAACTAAAGTTTATTATTTAAGGTTACAAATGATGACTAATACAAGATCCTCAAGTATAACTGTAACTGTTACATTTTAACGGTTTTCTTTCTAACGTCGATAATATAATTTCATACAAATAAAATTAATTAATTTACAACAAATATGATTTTGGTATTTCTTTTTCATGGATATATATCATGGTGGGTGAAATAGTAATAGTCAATATCATTTCATTTTGAATGTGAGCCGGTAAGTTTAACTGGAAATTGTGACATCAATTCATTACAAAAATAAAAACATATAGAGTTTCAAGGATCAGCACATAAATAATGTTTACATTTACACAATAATGTAAGAAGCAAAAAAATACAAAACGTTGGCATAATTTGAACTCTGAATTCTAATTATAATGGGAAAAAAATATGCATAGATCGGCTCTTAGATTACAGAAACAATAGTCAGGGAAATCGACACCGTGAAATGTGGAGGACTGAGGAGGCGGTCGTAAGCATAATAATAATAAATATGTAGAGTCGTTCACGTCACGTCTACGTTACGTAAAGAACAATGGCCGGCTGGGAACACGGCCGTGAACGCGACGCGAATCTATACACTCACTGTATTATTTATATTTTTAAACAATCGTTGAATAACAATTGCTTGATAGTACCGTTTCCGCTCTTACAGACCTTCTTATAAAGAAAACGAATTAAACATCCTTATACGATGCTCACAGTTTTATATATATAGATATTTATAACCTATGTATGAACTAATTACATATATTCTATCGTACACAATAACTAATGTTTATTCATAAACTATTATGTACTGTTCTCTAATTTTACATACAAATTACTTCGATAACCCAATTAATAGCCATGCTTAACCTTGTAACTAGTTATTTCTGTTGATATGTTTAGCTTTACACGGTTTAAATCAATGATGTTAGAAATAATACACGATAATTCTAATGACAATGCTGCAATTCAAAATATTTACGCTTATTTATGGTCTCTCTAACATTAAAGTCCTCTCCGAGCTGTCTAAGTGTACTTTCACCCCGTTTTACCGTTACCAGAGATGCTAGATGTGTTCCGTCTCATTCACACAACGCTAACTCGATCTCTATTACCTCAGCCTCCGGTGTCTCTTATCTCGAAATCTTTTGAATTTATTGAACGGCCACTGACAGTCTGATTTATATGTCGATTCTGTTAAGGATATTATAATCTGAACAACTCAAAACAATACCTCAACCATCATAAGATCGAGTATTACAACGTTGGGATTTATTAAGTATTATTCATATCGAATCATTCTATGATACGATGCTTTGATCTTCTTAAAAAAAACTTAATATTTTACATAAACAAGACAGCCGCTAATGAAAAATCATGAGACTACAGCTGGCACACGAAATCAAATCAAGGAATTGTTTTGACTGAATTTGTGATTTAAGATCATTATATTAGTTAAACGGCCGCTGTTTTATTCAAATCACGAATAACAGATGTAAAGAATTTTCGCGGAGAGACGCTAATGAATTATTCACACAATTATGGCGTTGGTTACTCTCGCTTCGTTATGACATTTATTTGTCCTCTGCGGCACATGGCCCGTACTGACTCCGAACTAAGGGTGATGTATGAAAAGCTATTCATAGAAGCTCACATATATTCACCTCTTTCATTATATTATCAAATTCAACGTTTCAAAGAAATTCTTATCAGAACTTGTTTTTTTACGCCGTTCGAATGTTATTCGTTATAAAATAGTCGATCATGTCAATTAGAAGGTTAAGCGGAGACAGCCGTTTGAATAGACTGTAAATAAGTTTGTTTTACATATAAATTACAATAAATCTTATAGATTGTATGAATGATGTAAGTAAAGGTCATTTAGTGTCGGTCAAGTGAGTTTGTAAGATAATAGCGGCGAGATGACGGCTCTTACGTAAGAGATCCGCTCTCAATGATCTCAGTGATCGCTCCATTGTATTGATTGTGGCGTTGTTTGACATTTATGACTATTGTGCACCGGCTAATGAAACGATCCCGACGTTTTATTTATAAATGGTCTTTAATTTATTTAGGTTTATTTAGCGATTTTATTATCTATACTTACTATTGAGTATCGACACGAATATTGAAATTGCAATAGTAGACACCTCTATCTGTCTATCTTAACTATTATAGTTGTACCGGTTTTTATGTTATATATATATTTAAATAGATAGATGAAAATTTATTTTGGGGCCAATATCTGATTTTAATACATATGCAGTTAACTAAAACTAGCTATTTATATGTAGGTTGACTTGATTAACCTCTCCATTAGACGTATTTCTGTAGACTGCAGTGTATAATCAAAAACTAATCAACTACGTATAGTGCATTATGTATTTATTGCTAAGTCACGTTTGAAAACACGTACACATGTTAGTCAAACATGATATACTTATATAAATTGTTTTTATTTATATTAAATCGTGTATCGAATACAATATAATTGTGATTTTTTATAAATAACTCACTATTAAAGATAATGCTTATCTTTATAAGTATAAAATAATTGGTTGTCGTCAACAGGACGATAACCTCGTAAAGTAGGCTTCAAATTATAATTTTCAAGCACGCCGCACAATAAAGGAGTTTCTTGAACACGCAATATTTTCATCAGAGCGCTCGCTAACGTATCTTCACAGATAAAACAAATTAATATAACACGAAATGAATGGAACAAGTTTTCAGTTAAATTAAAATTTAATTATTGAAATGTCGTTATTAAATTTTATAAAGCACCCATTGGATTTATAAAAATCTATCATGTAATTAAAACTTGAATGTTTTCGTTTAACGAACCGCTGTCCTCTTAAAACACGGCCTAAAAACATATTCACTTTGAGTCCGACCTTGGCTTCGTAGAACTTATAAAAACAATATTTATTTTTAAATTACTTTGCTAATATATGATAGATGTTTTCGTTTGATTGAAAAAACAGGGGTACGATCACTGAATACATTTACGCACATTAATCAGTGGGGTGACCACCTGCTATGGGTTTATGTATTCCGTCTCCTTCCTTCCATTCATCAGATGATTCATGGCGTAGGGCCCGACCCTGGCTAAAGAAAGCAAATATTCACAGGATATCGTTGCCAGCTATGCAGACCGACTTTTTGCATTGGCCCTTTTATAATACGGATTCTTTCGATATTTTGCTGTTGATTTTTTTCTTCCCATGAGATTATAAACATCCATATAAGTACAAAGAATTTATTTCATTTTAGCCATGTGATGCTTAAGTTTTCCTTAATTGGTTATTGGCACAAAAAACACGCTTCAGAGAATGTTAATAAAAACAATGTTTATTTTAATAGTGTTGTCCTTTAATAAAACTAGTTGGTAATGATTTCAAGTGAAGCTGTTATTAGGGCATAGAAACATTAAGTTGCTATTATATTCAGATGTCGTAATTAATTATCATATTTCCATTATGATTCGATGAATAAAGTATGCTTGCTTTAAAATCATGAATGCGATTGGCAAAGTCTATGGATTGTAATAAACATTGCTGTACACTAATTCAACATACACAAAGTGATTAAAAATATCAAAGTAATTTGTAACATTAAAGTACCCGGATTTTATATGTCACAGTTGAATGCGGTCGTTCTAAAACACTTAAAATTTTAACCTAAACAAATTGAACAACAAATTGCATACCATTCATACTATGAATGTAAATTTTAATTAATCGCTGTAAATCAGTTAACTGGACGACTTCATGTTATGTTGATTAATAATTAATTCGACTATTTAGATGTGAGTACGGATAACAGTAATTAATTCATTAATCATGTTATTATAAGCTTAATAACAATGTCTTCCCAACAGAAAAAAAATATTAACTACATTAATAAACATCAGAACATCCGCTCGAACTTAAGTAACTCAGTTGAACATGTCTCTTCGGCCTCGAATATTGTAATAAACATGCAAATTTCTAGACAAACTAGAAATGTTGTAAGTTTCAACTTTAAAAACACGTTAACGCCATCGTTATAATGATTCTAATTTTAATTATAAACAGGTTTTATGCATATTATAATTGTACTTCTCCGAAAACACCTACATACATTGTTTGACCATCATTTATGACATTATTATGTAGTCTTTATAACTCTTTGTTTGAGACGATTACCCATGATATATTATCACATAAGTATATAGATTAGGAAAATCTAAAAGCTATTTGCCATCCAAATGTAGCACTAAATGTTATTGTGAGAATAGTGAGTGCAAGCTTTGCAAAATGGCCGTTGCGAGCTCAGTAATGGCTGCCGGCCTTGGGTCGTGTTCGCAATCAACTTATTATTCAATCTTATATCGCGAATTAGTACGAGGTCCGTCGGTCAACGAACCTATAGACTATTCTATACGTTTACGTTCCTTCAATAAACTAATAGCTCGTTAATTACTGTTTATTGTGACATATTATAATTACTCATTGCATTGTGCGGTCGAAAACCGCTGTGAATCGCTTGTAGATCGTAATACAAAAGCATCGGTGATTTATCCGTGATCATAAAGGATTTGTATTGCATCTAGCGGAATTAATGATAACAAACAAGAAGGTCACATTATTCGAAGCGGATATGTAAGGCTGTACCCAACATTCCAAAAGGTCGTCGGACGAGAAGCGTTGACGTAAATCCGACACGGTCCGTTATGTCCTCTTGGAGAACAATGCTTGGTTCACGGTACTCGGTACTCGTCTAATGAGAACTGTTTGTTTTTCAGCTTTACACAATAGCAGCTTTCATTATTGCCTCCTGTAATGTCAAACTTAAGAAGTGTATATAACTTTCTTTGTCTTTTTTGACAGCATGGATTATCTTGACAAGTAACCACATTGTTTTAAATTCTATTCAAGGCCAGACGGAAAGTTTGCTGATTTTATGATTCAAATCATTTCTTGTTAGCACGATAAGACATTGTAAAAGCAAAATTGTGTCAAACATTACTTATCTAATGCATTGGCAAAGCTACAAGTAAACAATTTTAAGAAATGGACGTGTGTTTAGTCTAGCTTAATTTGACTTTCTGTGTGGAACGAAGAAGGAAAACAGGCGAGGTTAAAAAAACAATTTAAATTGCAAATAACAGATGTGTAAGAAATATTTATGCTGATGGTGTAGGGACGTGTGATTCGACCTTGATTGAAGTGTCATTAGCAGTGCGAACCCGAGACCACTATGAACCGGTTCCAGTCTCGAGTCCGCATGATTTATGTCTCTGGCTTCACAGAGAGTGTTTTTTTTTTATCAGACCGGTTTCCCGCTCAGTGGTTTTGTTGCGCTACCTGGATGTGGGCAAAAAAGTGTCAGTTTTTTTTAGTCGCAGTAATAATACTGAACATTCCTTTTGTGGCACATGCGGACGTGGCTCACGTCTAGAAACGTGATGTGCTGGCGCTGTAGCTTCATTATATTAATGGACTCGACCGGATGAATACAAAGATGGGGCCTTTAAACTTTATTGCTAGTAGAATACGTGTTCCCCACAACCGCTGCGTGAAATTAGATTTATGAATATGATAGCGTAGAGCAGACTCTTACACAGACCTAGATCACACTAAAATATCTCACTTAAATAAACCCTACTTCCGAAATATCACATGACAAATAAATAAACACTAATTATTTATATATTTTCATAATAAATAACGATTGAGGGGACTTCCTTAATATCTTAAAAGATAATTTGAATATTATGCATATCTTTAAATCGAACTATTCCGTGTTTAAAATATACATAAACTATTTCGATTGCTATGAATTATTTGTGTCAAGTTGACCTTTTATTGACATTGATTGGCCCGGCCTCGTCTAAACCGGTTTTTGTTGTATTTTTTGTTGGAATTTATTTATCAGCAACTTATGTACCACCTGCCGCGGTCGTTACCCGCTCTGAAAAACTCCCCTTCAACAAAAGACATCCCCTAAGTTATTCTTGCTTATAATTACGGCTCACAAAGCATTTTCAACATAATGCTTATTTTTTCCGTGTTAAGTTGTAAAAAACTGCCCCTACTTTAGAAAAGGGCATTCTTCTGATCCGTATGTCTAGGTATCCGCTTTTTGTTACACCAAAAAAATGTAAACAATTCGTTCTACCGAGAATAAATATTCAGATTCGTCTCGAGATTGCTGTTAAATTTGTTATTCTGTTATTTGCTTTGTGAAACATTGTGGTTGTTGTAAAAGTTTTGCTTTATTTATAGCAAACGTAATATTATAACATACAGCTGAACGTTGCGAGAGATCGTGGGATAGATTTTCTAGTAGTGCATATACTGTACTAACTATAATGGCGAACGATCGTGACTTGTATAACTGGATTTAAGATTGCTTATGAATTCCTACTCAAATATAACGTTCAATTATTATTATAATAGTGTTCGTGCATTTTAACACTAATCGTATTCGCTCCTTGGCCTTTAATAATATAATGGACTTAAATTAAACATGCAAAATAAAAATTATATGATGCTAAATCTTTTTGTGAATGGACAAAACGGTATTTTTATCCATATTGCTAATGTCTGCTGAATATTTTATTAATGACCGCATTAATATATTAGAGCTAATAGATGTAAAACTATATTGTACATTATAAAATCTTAGTTATTACTTTTTATATATATATTAAAGAAAATCTATCATTCAACTTGACTTTGTCCCGAGAGCTTTATAAATCATTTTTTTTAAATGCAGTTAGACAAAGCAAAATACGTTTTGGCAAGTCCTCCGTAACTGGATCCACGCCAGGTTTCTATTTTAATTTGTTGGTCAAATTTATTATTTATTAATTGAATGGAAAAATCTTTCTCGTTATAAAATTAATTTATAATAAAATTAATGAAGTCATCGCTATTTTTCTTACATAAACTCCGATAAGGCTTTTTTTATGGCATTATATAAATAAAATATTCAACGTATAAAATTCAAACGTATCAAGACAATGCCTTAAATGGCATCACATGACGCCCCCGTAAGTATTGTATGGACGCTTGTTTTCGTATGCCGGTGTCCAATGACCGACTTTTACTTAAGACTTGTCGTAAGATAAGACATGTTTTGATTCGCCACACGCCTTTATGATTTAGTTGTAATATCCGTTTATTAACGTTCCCAATTAACCGAACAGGTTATGTAAATTTGATACGTCCTTACGTTTTCTTTGAATGTATGTTATTACTGACTGTATAAGGACAGGAACCGGTTTCTATGCTGTTCATATGTTTTCGAAAGATCAATTTAATTATGTACCCTAATTTAGTGAATATACAAAATGTAATACAGAATAATCGTTATGCAATATATATTTTTATGCATATTAATATTCACGGCATATTTGATGGTAACTTTCTCTAATTTACATATTCGATAGCGTATCTGAGTGACGACGATTAATGAGGGCGATCGCTCCCGTACCTCTTATCCTGAGTCACTCTATTTAGTTTAAGAGAATATAATATCGCAGCCATTGAATTGAAATTTAAACAGACTTAACATAACTATCATAATAATGTTTAAGTCAGATGAAATAAATAATGATAATTAAAATATATACGAAGCTACTTTTCGAATGCATTCAAATAAATAAATTATTACATTCATGTTTCTGAACCGATTACGATAATCATAACAACGAAATGATGTTAGCTTAAGTTTTTATACTGTAACATTTTTTTATCATCTGAATATATTATATTAAACGTATTATTAATTTCTTTACTGACAAGGTAGCAATGAACTGAACGCTCGCCGACGGATCAAATTGCAGGGGAACGATCATACCATCTGATATAATAAGGATGAATATATTTATTGCTTTGGCCTCGTTACTCAATATATAATTGATTTGTTGATAATACTGTTTGTTTTGTTCAGATTTTGATTACGAAAATTTTTGTTAAGAGAAATATAGAATGACGTCATATCATCTAAAAATTACACAAAAGAATTGTGTTACAATTTCTTTTTCGCGTTATCAGTGCCACTTAATTAATTTCATATATATATATAAGAGCTTCATTATTTAGATACCTAACATTTGTTTATAATAAAAATGTACCAAAACATAATCATTATAATCATTATCTTAAAAAAACTACTATTAGACAGCTGTCTGATTATTCCCTTGCTATTACATTCTCCGCTTAGAATTAAAATAAAGTAATATTATTTATGAAGCGTATTTCGTAACAAATAATAACTATTGACCTACGTACTTTACACATAATGCCAGTTGCGATAACTTTATAACCTTTACTTATAACCTAAGCGATAAACTCTAGTTCCTATGTGTTTATTGATTAAATTCAAGCTATTTATTTAATAAAATTATGCGTAAATTTTATTTACATTATTCACATATATTGGTCTTTCGTATGTGAGCTAGGCCATTATTGGAGTAGGATGATAAAAAAAAAATTAAGTTATCCAGAACTAGGTTAAACGTTACATAGAATTTCTTTGAAAAGATTTTAAATATGATTACAACGTTTTGCTTACATTTATCAGGAAAGTCACCTTGAATTTTGAAGATAAGTTTCTTAAATAAAAAATTAAGTTACGACATGAAAGATTATTGATAGTAATAGTTTTATTATTTTGTACATGTATATCGCAAATATTGATGTGTCACAATCAGGATCACGTGAGACTGGAAAATGTAAACAACCTGTTAACGACGCGATAAAGAATGTTTCGAATTCTTTATCTTTAATAAAACACTTTATCAGGACGATAAGGAGTTAAGTTTCTTATTATCTTTTTGTTTCTTATAGCGAAAATATATTTAGGATTTTTATTTTATATAGTTAAATATGCTAGAAGGAAAAAATAAAGGTTATGTGTATGGTTATAAGAATAATTCAGTTGAAATATGAGCAAGGTGACCTTAAACTAGAGTTATTTAAAACGATAAGCATTACCGCATTGCAGTTGTGCAAATATGCGTTTCGAAGCTTAAGTGCCTCTCGACAATTCACGGATATCCCTTTTTCGATTGAATATAAAAAAACTGCAACATTTGTAAAGATTATATGATTATTTATAATAAAAGCTTTAAATATATAGGTTCAATAAGAATTTACATTATTTACTTTCAACTACAACAATGTTGTCCAACAAACACGTTACAATCATTTGATTCATTTGATATCGTTCCATTAATATTATTCCAGCTGTAATTCTTTATAAATATACTTACGACTATAATAAATCAACATCATTGATTCTGAGTAATTCTGTTCCATCATAATAACGGACGTTCTCTCGATCGCTATGATTTATACCAACACCCGCTAATAAGTATATCCAGTACCGACGAAAATTAATTTCCCATGCGGCTCATTTCATACAAGTCGCTGACCTCAATTCCGTTTGCTCTATTATCTGAGCCAACTTTACGTGACATAATCCGGTGGTTTATGATAGCACAATAGCTTAAAAGGTTTTTCACTTGTCGTACGCCCTTTTAAATTTTGTATGGTTATAATTGTTTATACATATAACGAACGTAAATCTCCCGTGTCGTGTTTAATGAGAGTCATGTTCGTGTTTTAATAGGAAAATAAATAACAGACGCACAATATTTGTACTGCTTTGACGTTCGTATGTGGTATAAGTTTTAACGTAAATAAAGGTTTTGAATACTTATCTGTTGTGAATACATTTTGCTACATATTAATGAACAATTTATTC
>JAAAKD020000034.1:6267191-6281039 GCA_010014825.2 Danaus melanippus
TGAGTGATTCAGGAAAACATTCTGAATGAATGTTAAATCATGGTTCCAAGAACATTAAACTGTTCAGTCACTTGTAATTAGTAACGTAAATCATATCCGAGTTAGTCTGAAACACTTACGATTGTGAATGATCTGACTCATGAAGACATTGACGCTTCCGAATCACTTGAATAGAACATTTGTTAATATCACTTACTTAGTCAACGGCACTTGTGTCATACGCTGAACAATTGATATTAAATTTTACAGTAAAACCTTCAAGTCGTAAAACACTTGGTAAAGGGTAAGCATCTCGTCCATTGTGATCGAACGTTGAAATCGCAAAACGATAATAAAAGCGCGCGCTCTGTTAGCAAACATGGCGGAATATTAAAGCTGAAAACCCGACAATAAGCCGTACATTAGCCTTAAAGAGCTAAGCCTAACCCGTGGTACGTGTTGGAGACAAACGCGTTGCGTCTGAATTGTAAGTTCACATTCGTCTCACTTGGACAAATAATGTGTTTTTAACATTTCGTGTTGTTTTGTTAAATCGTAAATACTGAGCAAACACTAACATCGAGACTCGGACGTGGACGGCCAGTGAGAAAGTGTCCAAGTTAATCGGTGGAATGTATTGACTACAGTCTCTCACGAGAGCTCTTTATGTATTAATACTTTGTATCAAACTAACTGCTGAATGTCCTTTTTGTTTTTGGATTGAAAAAGAAATATATTAAAAATACACTAACACTTATAAGTATATTCTAATATGAATGTAAAAAATATATACAATTTGATTAGTGAATGTATAATATTTATATACTTTATAAGAATATATTGAAATCTATCTCACTGTAGACTGTCCACACTATGCTTTAGTTAGACCCTCTCCAATGTTTTAACATCTCATTTAAGCGTTATTTAATTTTTAAATTGTTCGTAAGTCAACTAAGCCCGAGCGGAGACGAGATCACTTGAATTCTAACGCTTTCTTTGCCCAAAGTTCAATATTTGAATATCTTAAGTGGATATGCATTGACGAACTGTCGAAATATACACAAGAGATATTTAATATTCATTAACATGGATACTGGGCGACAGTCGCTAGAAAATAAGCAAGTGTTCAAGGGCCCTTAGCTAAGGACATCGGACATAACATTTGGAAGCGCATTGTTCCTCGCATTAACTTTTGTGTACTAATTAGTGGGTGTCCAATATGAATACTCAATAGAAAGTCTCGCTCCAAATGTGTGTTCGGCAAATAATAAGAGATTTGTAAATCCGTTATGAAGATAGACATTTTGTATCTTAAGCAGAGGTGGTTTGTACAATACATTTTATAAACATTCGAATTAAGCAGTTCAGTTAATCTTTCTAATAAAAGAAACGGTCGGAAAATCCTTTTTTATACTGATTAATATTTAATTTATTTAAAGATTAATATTTATCAGTTTAGTTTAGAAGTAATATGGTGATACGTGAATCTAATGTAGTATATTTTTTTAAAGGCTAGGTGGCCCTGTTTAATGCGTCTTAACCGTTCATTTAAGATTGCGTGCGCAAGGCGGAATCTGTCGGTATCCATCTATGCAAATTTCTTCGAAACATTTAACTGGATCCTTGGTTTGTTTCGCTCCCACTGAGACCAAAACAAAAGTCAGACTCA
This sequence comes from Danaus melanippus, assembly GCA_010014825.2. Taxonomy (NCBI): domain Eukaryota; kingdom Metazoa; phylum Arthropoda; class Insecta; order Lepidoptera; family Nymphalidae; genus Danaus; species Danaus melanippus. The sequence continues at coordinate 6,268,840 of JAAAKD020000034.1, forward strand.
CTTAAGTTTATTATTTATTTTATTTTTAATAATATTTACATTGGAAGAGGACACACGTCTCAAATTCAGTTTTGTTCACGAATTTAATTACGTCGCTTTGATATTGTTTTGAAATGTTCTAAGTTATACGGTTACATTGTATTGAATACAGTTTTGTTTTATTAATAAAAATAAAAGCTTTTAGCATCGAACACTTTAATAAAGCGATATCGATGGAATAGATATAATAACTGTGTACCAAATGTTTAATAATATACTGATTTGGAAACAAAATGCGGCTTCGGAAATTAAGGGTTTCTGCGCCTAGTTATTGCCCTTAAGTACAATGTGATGTAAATAAACGGGGTACAAAGACTGGGCACATGTAATTTGGCGCGATGAAACCTTATTTAAGCTTCTACGGTCAGGTCTCGAGCATGGCTAATGTAGACGAAGATTCTTTGTCTCAAATAAAGCAAAAATAAATTAAAATAACGTAAAAACACTGAACTGGTAACAAAAAAAGTGATGGGTTGGACCACCACACCCTCAAGACGCGAAATGATCGGCTACGGTAATTACACTGTCAGTCTGTTTAAAGCAAACCTCAAATATAAAAGGCGCCTACATATAATAATACTTCCTAAACGATGTCTTAAAAAATGAGTGTTTCGTGTTTCAGATCTTAATAGATATCATACTATATAAAGAATAGTTAAAATTAAATATACCGACCTTTCGTTCTGTCATCGATCTTCCTTTAGCCGAAGTTCTATAGTCGTGGAAGTGGATATCGACAAAGCTGACTGCGGGCAGCCAGGTTGGCATACCATCACTGTACTCTCTCGTCTCGTTCAAAACCTTCCTGCCTTGGTCGAAGAATCTCTTTGTGTTTCTTAATTTGTGTTTGATTTTTCTTGTAACGTTCTTGTAGCTCTCAGTGTTAGGATTTTTCGTCCGTTTGACTGATTCCTCTTTGGTTAGTTGCGTCAAGCCCTCAGGTCTTCTTTGGTGCCGTCTCTTGTGCTCGATCGAGCGGGCGTCGACCGGTGTCACGAACATCGCGATTATTAAAACTACGGACACAGCCACCAATAGCCTTTTAGGAAAACCTGAAACAAAAATATAAGTTTCTTTTTATATATGGTCTGTCAAAAAATACTTTCAAAAATTATGAATTCATATTCCTATGACGTTCATATCACATAAAAAATAATAAGCTCTGTAATCATCATAAACATACAACAGTTTACATATTGTGCTACAATCTCCATCATCAGACTACTTCTGTGCGACCATTAGTCCGATGTGATCGGACGTGATTTTTAAAACGTCTTGAGCGAACGAGTTTTTTTGATGTTGAATATTGAGAGACTTTTTATATTGTGTATTAAGTTTTCGAAACCTTATTGTTAAAAAATTATATACGTTTCCACTTAAAGTTAACGTTCGGCTTTTATTAAAGAATTGATGTTTGCGCCTGAGCCATAAAATATATTTTATGTTCGAACAGAGACTCGCAATTCTGTAGAGCGCCGCTGACGTTCTTTACAAGAGAAACACCACTGACTTTGAAACTCTTTGTATTGACTGCAAAAATATAGAAAGTTACCCTTTTTAATGTAAATATTGAAAGAATTACTTAAAATAATATTCAAATACACTACCGTAGTCGATTGTACGTATTCATAAATATATATAAGTATAACAAGAACTTCTAACACCTAGTTACGTCAATCGAGGATAAGCCGAGGTTTATGGTAAGTGAATCATTAGGTCAATTTGTGACGTTGTCAATCGAATGTGTGTTAAGTAAATGATGTAGATAAAATAAGGATAACTGTGAGCTGTTAGTTAACTGCTGAGTGCGAAATTTTTCACTGCGAGTTTTTTACTCTGTAACCATTGTTTGTGATCACTGACTTCTATATCTATATCGAATGCATTGTTGTGATCTACAACGATAATACTTTACCACGAAAACGTGTGCAGGCTATATTTTTCGCAATGGAATTTCCCGTTTGTTTCTCGTCACACGGAATCATTATTTACCATTTTATAATTCGTTTCAATTAAATATATGTCCATAAAAAGCTAATACATAATATCAGTGCTAACTTATACGTATATAATAATTAGCGGACCAAAAAAGTATGTGAGGTAATCGATCGAGTTTGGTGAGGTACTGGTAGGTATCAGATGACATCGGATGAGTTTCAGCGAAGTCCCTTTGATTGAATGCCGACGGTTGTGTGTTGTACATTCCCACACGACTTGCTGGCTAGGCTGTATAGCCATTCTTAATTTGTATTGTTCGACACCAAAAAAAGATTCGCGGCAAATAACGATACCTCGACTCATAACGATAAATATTAATGCAAAGAATTTCGTATTTATTTTTTTTTTGTTTTCTTAAGTCTGGATTTTTTTTATATAATATTTAAATTAAATTTTCCATAGTATGTAATGTTTATCATTTGTTTGTGTACAAGATAAAAAAATATTATACTTCTACCGTCTAGTGTCAAACAATTAAGTTCGCAGGGTATCCGATTGAAAATACATAGATCGATATCCATATAAAATTTCAAACTGAACATAAAAATAACACACCAGTTAAAATGACATCCATGAACAACGCATTGATGTGGCTCCTTCGGGCAAGTTCATATTAGGCTTGTTAGCTTTCCGAATTATCGATAATATTATATCGTACACTGAACACAATCACAGAGTAAATTCACTGGGCTCGGTGCGCGATGTAGCCTCGAATGTCACCGGTGCGAGGGACCGACGCGCGGGCAGTACTCACGTTGAATGAGCGCCTAAATGCGGCACAGTACATAAAATAGCCGGTCAACCTATGCGAAAAACCCTTACGCTTGCCGGAAACGGTACGACCCTGTCCAATACAAACGCCGTTATCGATACTATTTATTTTTTTATATTGATGCTTTTATTTTTGGGATTATGATTATATAGTCAATTTGTGATTATTGTAAAAAAATATTTATTATAATCTATAATGTAATTATTTTCTATTGCATTTCTGTTTACATATTACGTAATATATATATAAATATTATTTCCTGTCGCCCGTAATTTACTTTTGTTTTACTAATCAACTATATAATTATAGGTTGAGTATCATTAAGAATTTTGATTTCTATATAAATTTATATATTAATTGATGTATTTATTAACTTGTATGAACTTGTTTAGTAAAAGTTGACATGACGTCTCCACGCCATTCGCTTTCTACATCTTGCGCAAGTGTACAATTATTCGGTTAGATCGCGGTGATTCATCGATGAGTCTATCCTAAACTAACTTTTATCGGCCGTTAATCGTGTTTCATTTCATGAGTAAGTAAACAATTTAATTGTTATAATATACATTATGTACTGATTTGTATTCTATTTATAATATTTTATATAATTATTAAGTATATTATTTATCGAACCTTCGATAAAATTATTCAATAATGACAATCGAACATTACGTATTCCTATCATTATACTGTATCGCGAAATGTTGACAGTTATTGAGTTTAATCGGTGATATCATTCGTAAGGATTGTCTGATTTATATTAAGAAGAAATAATTTACTACAGATGTATAATAAATCGAATATTATAGTCATAAAATAAGTGTATAGTTCTTTTATTTTTTCAACAATCGGTGTGAGCAAACACGACACGAAAAAGAATCCAAGGACCAAACCCAAAGGCAGACTATGTTAAAAAAGAAAAACATATCCCTGTATGGGAAATACTCGAACTGACACAGATAAACACACATAGATTCCTTACTACCGCAAAACTTGTGTACGACATGAAAATTAAATGTTTGAAAAATAAATTGACCCACTGCTATTTAGAGTCCCGTCTAAAAACCATAAATCTAGACTGTGGTTTGTGGTGTAAGCATTTGAGCGTCCACTTGAGTATTTACACTGACACGTTTTTTGTCTCGTGGTTAACAAGGCGATGCCATTGTACTCGCCCGCTTGTTGATAGTGTCAATACATGATTATTGTACTCATGATTAATAACGTCCTAACTTATGGTTTTTTTATTTCTGTTACCATAAGAATGTAGTTCATTGTGTCACAGAAATACACCGGTAATTTTATGGTAATATTATAGTTTTTTATATACAAAGTAATCGTTAATTTTATCATCATCGGTAAGACGTAATGGGACATGCAATTCATAATAGGATAAATTATTATGACAAATTGATTAATAATGAGTGAATACAATTATTTTTTGCTCAGAATGCATAGGAGATTCACATCACGATTCCTTCTTGTGGCACAGCTTTCGTCAATTAGCTGTTTTTATGTGTAAATCAGTTTGCAATCAGTTTAAGTAGAGGCTTTTCCGGTCGGCGATTTTGTTCAGCGTTCGTATTAAATGAATGTCATTGTTTTTGTTTATCGGAAATTTTTGTTTCTTATACTGAATGTGATTCCATTCGGACCGTGAAAATTATATTAGACGTCTAACTATTGAGATATATTTGTATTAGATAATTAAATGAGTTAAGCAGGATTTATGCGTCACTGAAGCATAAATTTCGTGGTTCATGTAGCTAAAGGTCGTCTTAGGTGAGTCAGGGATTTTCCAAATTTTCGCGAAGACACGTCATTCGGAAAGCGTCTGAAAACTTACAAGAGCGGTGTCATATCTCGGATGAACTTTCTATTACTCATAAATATATTTCTCATTTTATAAATGTATATATAATAAATTTTCTCTTATTTTAGTTTTGAGTATTAAGTGATATTAATTTGTATATATTTATTAAAGTGAGGATGCAAACATAGTATCTGTTAATTTAGTTTTACCGTAAATCGGCAACGGCTTCCGAGTCTCGAGTGTATTGTTCCCGCCACAAAATAAATCACGCTTGAGCCGTACATAATTCTAACTTATTTACCCTTAACCCCGCAGACTATGAAACTGTCAGCGAATACCACGCAAAATATTGCAATGGCCTACTACTTTATGAATGAATAATTGTAGGATGTTTGGGTCAAGCGTTCTGTGAACTGAGTTTCACTTATATTGTAGATAAAAACAAGACGGACGAAATACAAAATTTACTACCTTATAGTAATAAGGTTAAATTTTACATCTTATTTATACCTATAATGTTGTGTCATCATTATTTTTATATTAAATGTGTAATTTTTGCGTGGGTGAAAATTTCCTTAATATAATTTACATAATCATTATGTCGCTATCAGTTAATAAGATTTACGAATTATTAATTTATATTATTTCCCTTCAACAATTATATCATAACATTAATTACCTTTATCGTAAGCGGGGGCTCCTTTACACGATAATCCACAACAGTTACCACAATTTTTCATTTTAGATTTTTATCACAGTAATATAACTTAGTAATATATCTTTGGTAATAAACTTCACTGAAACAGTTTAAATTATTTTGCACTAACACTAAAACATATAATTCTTAAATGGGATCTGCCACCGTTCAGGGCTCGGTCGGCTGCGTTCAGCCGCTTTACTTGTAATGTGTGTCCTGTACAGATTTCTACGGCTTTTATGTAACGTCGGTCCCGTGATAAAGGGTGCAAAAAACCGATTGTTTGCTGGAGGGCCAGTGACGTAACAGATTTGACGTCGCCCGAGCACACCGCGTAAAACGACAGATGCTCTTACGCAAGCCATAACCAAATAAACAGCATGTGTTCATATATCCTGGAGCGGTGTGAAAAATCTATCACCCTTTATATATCGACCTGTATTAAGTTTTGTTTTTCTCCGTTTCAGTATATTCATTGTATCTCTACTATTATGCCAGTAATTTTATGATCGCACAACAATATTCGTTTTCATGATATTATACATAAGCTATAAATAGATAACCTTTTTTTGTTATTTCTTGTATCAGATCATTGCTTTTCATAAATCTCATCGAAGGTCGAAATTTTGTAATGGCGTGTATTATGGTGCCGTCTTACACGCCATTAGTAAAGTAATACAAAAATTTTCGTTATCATCATTCGAATATAAATCATAAATCATTGTTATAAGGATCAATATCGAGCGATTTGGATCGCAGGTGTTACAGATTAAACGATGTGTTTGAAACTTCAAACGCTGTTCCAAAATAAAGAGTACTGAAACCGAAAAGAGTATAACATATAGACGTTATGCAGAAGCCGTGACGCCATCTTTATTTTCAATGTTTGTTCTTCTAAATCTATGGCTCAATTTCTAATTAATCACAAAGTGGGACAGTACGGAAGCTTTGTTGAAAAAAAATACTACAGTGGGGTGTAGCTTGCACTTGCTATCCGCCTCCGAGAGAGCCGCCTCTACATCTGTATCCCTAAATAATCTCATATGATTGGTCGCTTTAAATAAGCCCTTCGCCTATTACACACAGTGTGTTGAAAATTTCGCTCTAAACATAGCAGATTGCGTCTGATAATGTTCAGAAGCAAGTGTTGCTAGAACATTTTATTGCTTATATTTACGTTCGGAGTGTATTAATGTCTGGTACTTATTGTTTATTAATTTCTGCTTTATATAAAGCGAGGTGAAGTTATGATGTTAATTAAAATCATGCGGAGAGTTCTCCATCAAGTATGATGAAAACAAAAGTAATATACAAAACTATAACTGACTGAAACGTATTGCAACGTTATTTATTATTATTATTTTGATAGTTAGATAAAAATAACCTATTTAAATAATTCATAAATTAAAAAAAAATGTTAAAATAGTTTTTAAATTTTTTTGTAAGTAAATAAAATGAAAAAAAATATGTATCTAGTCAATATGTTAATTAAATAATATTTATTATAATTAATGAGTAACTATTAGAAAACACAAACGGTTATTGTTTTATAAAACCGGATATTGATCATGGTAATAAAATAGACTGGAAACTCAGATTTAAAATTATATTTCCTAGCCGGTACATTAAATGACAACATCACTTGTTTCTCACAATAATAAAGTAGACAAAGTGCTCTTCAATTACAAATAAACCGTTAATAATTACAAACCTACGGTTCCGTCATATTATTAGTATATAAAAAAATATATAGTCACTTTCATATAATACCGAATCTAGAAACTAACCCTTATAGCTTATAAAAGTAAAGCGTTTATCGTAATTATATCGAGAAAAAAAGGTACCGGGATTCTACAAAAAAATTATATTTAACAAAAAAAACACTCCAGTCTTTATTAATTATATCACGCAATGCTAATTAAAATCTAAGGCTCGTTTAATTTATATGCATACAACTGATATCATGGGAATATTTGATACTGACGTTATATTTCAGCGAATTACAGGTCGGTGAAAACCCTAAGATATGTCGACTCATTGAAATCCGCGTTTCATAGTGTTATTAGCACCATTAAAATCCTTGTTTCATAGATAACTGTTTTATGGGACGAGGTTTATACATATCAAAGCCAGTGAAAAATTAAAATGCATTACGAATATCATAATAATATTCCATATTTTCCTTATACAACTTCCTAAGAAATGTTATAGAATGCTAATATAAAAAAAATCAAAAAGGAATGCCGCTCAAAATGTTTTCGGATCATTCACAAATAACAATCAGACAGAATATTACAAAACGTCAGGAACCTTCTATTTTGAATTAGCGTTTGATTTATGTTAAGAGCTTAAAAATTACATACGACCTTACAAAACTTTGATGACTAACGGTGGCATTCGCTGAACGAGACGAAGGTATTCGTTAGAGAGGAAATGCCGTAACTGTATGTGAACGTTATGAATTGTCAATTCTCTAAAAACTATTTTTTTATTCATGTGATGTAATATTATCTTAAAATAGAACAAGACATGGTATTTATCGATCATCGATCGTTCAAATGGAATTGTAAAACGTCTGTGAACACATGGAACACATTGAAAACATTGTGCAATAACAAAACGACAAAGGCTCATTTGAATAGAAAAGTGCAGTGATTATTATAATGATTGTTTAATTTAACCGGAATAACTGGACAGTCTAATTAAAACGATTTAATATGGTGCATCGCTCTCACGGCTCCTCACCGACCTTGCGGAATCACATCTTCACATGGTAGTCAATATTTATATCTACAAAGATTAAAACAAAAGTTAGGCACGACAGACCTTTTTGATGATAGATATTTTATTCAATTCTTCAAAATTGCAGCTATCGATTTGTTTGTAAATACACATAGGTATGTGGTAATCATCTGTCATATTTCTAAATACATCTGGTATTTCGTAATGTAAGTTATTTTCCGGTCACACAATATATAAAAGGAAAAATTATATTCAATTTTATAAGTCATATAATAAAACACACAATGGCTTATTACATAAACAATAGGATATCCCCTTTTCCTCCATTAGTCTTATTTGAGCGCCATCATAATTACATGAAGTGGATTATAAAAATTTTGTGTTAATCGACTATTAAATATTACAAATAAAGTGTTAAGACTCTTAAGTTTATCACTGAAGTATTTACCGAGATAAAACTAATGGGATACATTCGATTTCGCATTTTAAAACGTCATTATAGTTTTTATATAGAATATAATGCAAGAATTATTAGTTTCACACGTATCTTTCTAACATAAACATTATATAAAGCGACATATATACTGTAAAAAAGCTGCCTTCACACGACAGGACGCTAATGATCTTAGCGACCGTTTAATACTCAACTTACCTGTATTTCCCGTTTCCTGATCGTTACGTGAAATTACACGATTCAAATACCAATGCTTCTGTGCCATCACGACACCATTGTAAACTATTAATTGATTTCTAAGATTTCTAGTATCATGACAATATCGAAGGCTAAAATTAATATATATATTTACCATTATATTCGTATGTTTCAACGTCGTAGTATGATACGTGTTTTTAATATCCGTATTTAATTATAAATTACAATATACAATATGGTTTATTTTTAAAATTATTTTCAAATATTAATTAGATGGCAGTTAGGTATTTTTGAACAAGTAAGGTAAATTATTCTCAAAAATTAATGTATTTAAATTAAATTTCACTTATAGATATTTAAGTTAAATTAATTTTAAGCGATGGAAGCATTTCAATAGTCCTCGCTTAAAATCCTTTTGGCATATACTTTAAGACGCTCTGTCAAAAAAAAAAGACTAAATAGCTCGTAGATACAAAAAACTAATAATGTTATTTATTCCAACTCAATCAGATTCTGGTGAACCATACGTTGAATGAATTATTGCAAATTATTAAGAATAAAATGGTTTTAATATCACTCTATTATATTTTATATATATATACATATTTTCTTACATTAAAGAACATTAAGGTTTCTCAGACATGTGAAAAGATTAAAGAAAAAACGCTAGAAAAAGAAAGATTCTTAAGAAATACACATACTTTAATGACTTCAATTTATTTTAAGTTATTTATGAGAAAAAAAAATATTAAGCCTTTTCTTTAATTTTCCTTTTTGCTTTTTTTTCACAATTTATATTTGATTTAGGCATTAATAGAATATATGGAAATTGCAGTGACGATAGTGACTTGTATTGTTTAAAAAATATTACATTCAAGTTCAACTCAAAGTTCAATTCAACACAGAAATATATGATATCTTTTACAATATTCATAGTGCGAGATCAGGCAGAACAAGAATTGTCTTATGTCCAGGATACACTGCGTGGGCGAAGGGCTATGTAGCAGACTTCCGCACTGTAGGCTAACAACAGCTGGGATTACATTTATTTTATCTTAACTTTTTTATTCTTCGATTAAATGGTATTGATAGATATTTACTCTCGCAGTATTCGTATAAGCTGGAATATATATTACGCACATAATTAACAACTTTATAATCATAAAAATAAGATCTGTTTTCGAAGGATTTACAACAAATTTTAAATTAAATTAAACGGGTGTTATAATTCAAAGTTTTATGAGCTAAGTTATTTCTTGGATATAAATATTTTAAAGTAGGTCTAACATTATCTAACCATACCTGTGCACGTGAGGTAGTGATTCATTAATTAGATCACTGCTTAAAAATGTATCGTTACATATTAAAATATACCTACACCAGGTTATTGAACTTTAATTAAAACAATACGTGCTTCAGAAAGTTTTGTGACATCGGCTCTTTATGTAGTGTCGTTATAAATAAGGCTTACCTTCTTATTTTAATTATGTATCCCATAAATATTATTTACAGTTATTTAGAAAATTTATATTCTCTTTTTATAATAATAAAAATGTTGTTATCATAATATATAAAGAAAGAAATTATAAGTACTCGCAATAATGTTCAGCAGAATTTCACAGTTTGGATAATACTTAGTTATCTGGATATATTGGTTTTAATATGCTTGTGAGCTAAAATGATTGCAGTGGAAAGATATGTTGAATAAATTATACTCCACTCTATGTTCGATGTAGACAAGTATTTAAAAGGGAAGACGTCGCCAAATAATATGTTTAAATATAAAAGTTATTTCGCCTGTTACTTTGGTGTGATGTCTTTTAAGTCTAAGCAAAGTTATAGTACGCCCTTGTATACAAACTTTTAATGCAATGCCCATCGTTTCTATTGTTATGGAAACATTGCTCGATAGAATATAGCGACTCTACCATGAGGCAACACAAAATTTTAGTGAGCAATAAATGTTTACGACTCGTTTAGCTTGTATTGCTTTATTGAATTAAGCAATGGTATTAAAAATTATGCCTTAGTGTGACAAGTGACTCGGTACACCTGTGTTACTCAATTGGATAACCATCTGTCAACTTGATGGATTTTTACAAAATTATGAATGTTTTTATGGACAGAGATGGCTGTCCCTTGCAGATTCTTTGAAAATGTTCTTTATACATATTAAAGTTAATTTAGACACCAAATAGGGTGCGTGCAAGTGAAGTAGTTAACAAAAACCGTGGTAACTTGGAAACATCTTTTGTTTCTCGAAAGCTTGTATATAGAAGTTATAATATTATGGAATTTATATTTGTTATATATTACGATATTATACAAAATATATAACTGAATATTATGACATATTTCGGTATTTTATTACAGCTTGTACAGATATTGCATGGCTAGATAGGGTCTCTTATAAATTTTGCATTGAATGGTTAGCATGATATAAAAAATATATTTTAAAAGTGTAGAAAAAGCATTGAGAATAATTTAATTTAAATGACCTTATGATGTTATAAGTCACAGTTGTAATCGTTTTATAAGAGGATCAAAATTAAGCAAAACTAGTTAGTTAGCAAACCTATATGGTTATACTTCTTCTTGTAAAAGAAGTAAAGTTAAATGTGAATTGGGAATATCAACTTAAAAGCAGTTGAGTGTAATTGTTTAGTAACTTTTTAAATTCCAGAACCTAAAAAATTATCTGCTTTATTTTTTTAACTACTTTGATAGAATATTTTATTTATGATTTTTTTACATAATGTCGGCCAAAAATAATAAACTGTGATAATTGCAATTAATATTAACAGCTACTCAAATGTACGTTAATAAATTAATCTTTTCGTGTCACAAGGAAAAAAACATTGGATAAAGGTTGATAAAATTATCTAATCATTAAATCACAAATTGTACGTCGACCCTCATCACTTGCATACGCTGATTAAATTTAGGCTGCCACAAAGCGTTAATATAGCAAACTGCCACCCACGTTTATTATGGAAATCACTAGGTCATTCGGAGCTACTATATTGATATCTGGTACGCTAGTTCTGCTTTTTGATTCATACTCTGTGGGCGACCCGACACACAAGGTCGATGTACTCTTTGCGGTACCTATATTTGCATATCTGAGAGTCGTATGAAAAAAAATGACACGAAAATATAGATTTATGTAGTGCGAAACGATAACAAGGCCGTAGACTCTCTCCTTTACTAGGTAAGTGTAACGCCTAAAATCATCTATATGATAAATTACATATTGTAACTGAGATAAGTGTCGTCTTGAGTGGTTTGCTGTGTTGGCGTTGTGAAAGCTAATTTGTCTAATTGTTTATAAAGGATTCCGTCTGGCCTTAAACAAAAGTGACATTAGAATTATTTTGATACTGTCAATATTTTGATTGTGAATCATTTAGAATGTATTCGTACTTGGGTCTTTTTAGGTTGAACTATTATTTTATGTTAGGTGCGATTTTTGTGCAAAAAGGAGTTA
>JAAAKD020000034.1:6309685-6325663 GCA_010014825.2 Danaus melanippus
TAATAGGCGAGAGGAGCTATAAAAATTAAACTTAATTTGTTTCATGCATAGGAGACACATTTAGAAAAGTCAAATTTATTGATGATCGTTCAAATATGTAACAAACCGGCGAACTATTTGTCTTTTATCATTCCGACGCTAGACGAGCGAATTCTTTGAATGTTACTTAATAACTGTCCAATGTTTTAAATATAACTGTGGTATTTTGTGTTCGTTATTATGGCATGCATAAAACAAAACTTGTAATCTACAGTGGCGGTGCACTTCCACATATAGCATTTAAAGGATTACAGTCTTTCTTCGTATGGTAATAAGTGTAGTAAACGCTTACACGAATGTAGCAAACGTACTCTTAATACCGCATAAAAAGCGATCATGCTAACAAAATTACCAACATCGAGGACTCGTCAACACATTCAGAGAGGTAAATGGAGAAATAATTGATTCTAATGATGAACAAGACGCGCAAAGTCATTTTAAACTGCATTCAATATGTGCGTAAGATGATGTGAGTTGTGATTGTACAAAAAATGAGTAACACATAATCTTTTCTTATATTATAATATTATGTGTAAACATTTTAGTTCGGCGCGAGATGTGAACGCGTTTGAATTGTACGTTTCAAATGTAACAGATGGATTGACATGTCTATTAATTTGTTTGAATTTTACACTCTTCGCTCAAGATGTTTTGTTTTTATTTTTTTTGTGTTTTTCAACTATATAACATTTACAATTTAGAATTTTAGAATAACTTTATTGAAATAATACATTTGAACTGATCGTGTTTCGACGAAATTCTATCGAGCATGTTAGGACCATGCCTATTAGCGATGAATTATCTCTGATCTCGGTTCATTCATACCCCAAGAGATAAATATCTCAGCCCTTGCATTCCCGTGCCCGAGACTCATCATATAATGTTAACACAAAACAATATTTTGTGTCCAAAGCTTTGAAGTGGGCGCGACGCTACGTGTAAACACGCTACCTTCAGTCACGTTCATTATTGACTTGATTAAATGCTTTGATTTGAATTTAAATACTTTTTATATTTTATTCTTCGTTATCAAATACATGTAATGAATGAATGGGTGTGATATGGCTTAATTGTAATATTGTTTTTACGGAGTCTCATTTCGTATTAGTTAAGGATTTGCAAGGAGTTTATTAAGTTTTATCTTTCTGTATCCAACCAAGTTTAAAAGCGAACAAAACAGATGTATTTAAGTCTTACATTGAATAAATATTTTGTTATAGCGTTAGTAACCCTTGATAGATATGTACAAGAAATATGAGAGCGCGACGAAGTCAACGCGTATAAATTAGGTTCGCGCGAGCATCCAGGATTAACAAAACTACAAGCGACGTATATCGGCCATAAGATCTAAGATTTACAGCATACGATCTCACGATTATTGTAATAATGTTTATTTTGACGACAAAAAATATGTAGATATGTAGAAAATACTTATACCATATTTAAAAATATTTTTTAATAATTCAAGAATATTTTTTTTACTATTCATTAAAAGTCTTTTTGTTTAAATTAAACTTAACAATAGAATATTGATGTTGAAATATTAGTCATTATCGTATCGTGTAAAACTCCTCGCATTCACAGACGCCGCCGCGGCAACCGCTAGGCGCCGCTCGCTTACCAAAATGTAAACTTTTTGGACCTACTTTCGTCTTTTTTCAGTCTTTTGGGGGTCTACAAGCATCCTTTTTTAATGAATCGGTGTTAACCTTCACGTGGAACGAGTAACAGGGTGCCGATTGAAGATAAACACGCTGTTAAAATGGTAGAAATGACAGGATATTGGTGCGGTCTTTTGCTCTGACTCGCTGGATAGCAATCTTTGAACGTGATTCTCTTATTAAAACCTTTATAAATTGAGTTTTCGGAATGTTGACATAAATTGCTACGGCCATTCGTTGTGAATGTTTATTGTTGTGATCACATACGTTAATTTTAAGCAATTCATGTGAAGTTATTTGATGTAATAATATAAATTTAGTTTTTATTTTTGTACTATATATTTAATGACAAATCACACAGGTTCAACTAAATAACATCAATATCTTAATTAATTTATTATTATAGTTCTAAATAATGCAATACAAGACAAATATATGAAAAGGGTTGCCTGAGGCTAGATTTTTTTAAAGAATTTGACGAAAATAAAATAAATAGATTTTTCGAAACAGTAGCGCCATCTATGTCAAGGGTGACGAATTAGGAAAAGCAAGAGTCATTTAGATAGATTTTATGGTTTATATCTAACATTAGATACATTATTTTATTACTAAAAATACCAATTACAAATTAATAAATAACAAAGGATTTTATATTTGATATAAATGAACATCTATTTGACTAGTTTTGCTACCCACCGCTAGATGGCATTAGAAGAGTAAATTAAATTATTTTTCTTTCTTCCGTTAATGTTATTGAAATTATTAATTGTAATTTTGTGATAAACTTTAAGAAGAAATACAACGTAGATCCATTTTCAGCATATTCTTGTTGACTTATGATACTTTAAATTAAATATATAATTTATGTAAAAGTAAAAAAAAAACATTACTAGTTTTATATTCAAAGGCATTAAATTAAAACTGATCCTGTGTTGTGTATTTTTCCTATTTTAGGGTCTATAAATTTGATGTGAGTTTTTAATCTTCATATTAATAAAGTAAAAAATAATATCCAATGACCTTCATGCTTTAAGTATGCCTAAGTAATGAAACCGATTTGCGCCAATCTCCTTTTGAAAAATGCGTCTAAAAACTATATTATGTAGCCAAGGCTGGCATGAACGCGGTTTCTTTCATCTCATGGGATCCCAAGCCCTTGAACTCGTTTGGTAGGCGTCAACGGATGTAGTCGTGTTTTACAAAATAGCATCTTTCATTAACTAACCAGAGATTTTTCATTTCAGTTTGAAGATGCAAAGTTTTTATCTCGGTTACAATTCTGTTTTTTTCAATTAAATTTTTCGTAAGATGTAATTTGGTAAATATCATTATAATAAGAATTATATTTTACCAACATCATAATAGTTAAGTCATTGTGTCTAGTTGAATTTATTTATTATGGCCAAGCCCCGATAATAAAGGTTTAAATACACCTCTTTTCGAAAACAGGTAGATAAAAGTGTACGTTGCCAAGACAATTAATTTACTAATGCCAAATATATATCATAGCAGCCGTTCAATGTAACTACACTCGAGGGTGGTATAATAAATACGTTCAATTACATTAATAAACTAACTTTTGTTACAGACTTGGAATAAGAAAAGTTAAAGAAAATACTCAAAAAAGGGTTTCTTACCCCTGGGGTTTTTAACATCACTTTTTTATTTAGTTCGATAAGCGTATTCAAATGCAAGATTATTGTGTTGCATCTTCCGCGCCGATGAATTACATCCGATTTATTTTAGATTTGTTTGAAAGTGATCGGAAAAGCTTTATTACGGTGTTACATACTATGTTTATCGCTCAAAGAAAAGCCATTTGTCAATTATCAATTCTTTTCCTTAGTTAATTATAACATTTTTCATACGAGGATTGACCATTAGCTGGCTTTTTTAATTACATTGAGACTTCTAGAATATGAAAGATATTTAAATTAGCATGGATATAAATTATCATCGATTCTTAATTTTGTGTTGTACTTTTACGGCAAAATGTTAGAAAGTCACACTGACTTAAAGCTTTAGCAATGGATTCTGCTCGAATCATTCCTAATTCTCAACTATTTTGTAAGTATATCCCTGTTATAAATGATATGTATGATAGTCAGAAGCGTCAGTATGAAATATATATACATATATAAAAACATCATTCAAGTCTAAATTTAAAATACCGTATTATTTTTTTTATATTCGTTAATTTTTAAATATTTTCAGATAGGATTTAAATAACATAAATCTTCGAACACTTTTTTAGCGTGGCCTTAATATTCTATATAAACTCATAATTCAAATACAATTCATAAGTTCATGCTTTAATTTAGACATAGTTAAGCCATGATCAAAAGAGTCGAAGACCTTATCATCCACAAAAACATGTCGTATACATAAAAATATACTTTTCTAAATTGATGTAATCACGTAGACTAATCTCAAACGGATTAAGATAACTGTTTATCTTATACAAAACACTTAATTCTCACACCAAACATAAATGGCCAGCGTGAACAAATATCCCACAAAAATTCGGCCCATCAAAGCCATAAACTTCACCAGATCGCATCCGATAAGCTATCACAAAAACTGGCAGTTTGCAAAACTAACCACTTTGTTTTAAAGATTAGCATCTGTGCTAAACGCTCAATGGTTGTAACTGTACCTGGCTAGTATTCAATAAACTGTTTCCGAATGTACCTTGTTACAATGCGCGTTAATCCGTTAAAGTAGCCGACTGCGAATAATCATTTTTACAATTGTTGGACCAAACAAAGTGCTGGACCTTCTTTTATTTGTAACACAAAGGGTTTTTAAACATACGCCTGTATATTGTACCGAAGTAAATGACATTACTGAGGACTTGTAACGCCCTGACGCTTCTGTGTCGAACGAATAATGTGCGCAGTGATGCAAATGAAGATTTAGATGATTCATTGAGGTCTTTCTTACATTTGAGACCACTACATCCGGTTAACAGATATAATATGATAAAATTAGGTTATTGAACACTTAATATTTTTTTATTATTATTGTTATTTCAATAAGTAATAATTATTTATATTATTTATTCAACAGATTATAAATAACCATTATATTTTCAATGACATTAAGTGTAATATTCGTGTGTACATAAAACGTTATAGTTTATAATCGATTTAAAACACATTATTGTTTAAGTATGTTATGTTTTGTGAATCAGCATGACAACAGAACGACTCATACGACGATGCCGGGGTAAATAACAATAAGGATATAGGTACCACCAACATTCCGCACGCGAAGTAATACCATATCCTTGGGAATGTTGCGCTCTCCCATGGAAATATTTCAAAACTCGATCACTATCTCGACGACTACGCAGCCAGTTATTGAATAAGACGTGAAAAATGATGAACGCGGCCCAAAGGCTCCGCCGACGATTGCTCCTCTCATTTTTAGTATGTATTTTCAGCCGGCGAAAAGGGATAGCAAATTTGGGTGAACAAAGGCGGTTTGATGTGACAGAAGTGTTCGATATACCCTTAGCCGCTCGGTGAGGTCTGACCCAGCGGGGGGCTATTCTGGCTGCGAGCTCGTCTCACCCACGGCGTGATCTCTCACGGTTTTGTTGTCACGTAATTACCTAATTTATTGCACACTGCAACTGTATGCCAGTGATAACTTGCCTAGCACCTGGGACACAGTGGGATTCTTTTAGAGGGCGGTATGTTTTGCTGCCGCATGGAGGTCTTCCCGAAATTAAGATATTAGCGGTAACAGCTTTTATCATTTCGCTTTAAATAAACCAGAGCGGAACGCTTTATTAGTCATGACTAGATAATTTATGTTCAAACTTTTTACTGCTCGAATATATATGCAAAGATCGGACTGCGTTAAGTAATTTATAACGACAGACTTAAATATTATAGTTAACAATTTTGTTAGAGGTGACCAAAATAAGGTCAATTTGTGAACAGACAACAAAAGCCGAGTCGCTCATTTGTGAAATAAGGTTTCGCTAAAAGGTAATGTTAATGAGCTAAAAGCGGGCAGTAAAACAAATTTATTTCATTTTAAATTTAAATGGCGGCGTTATTTCATTTAATACATTTTCTAATTTTATTTTGTAGCCTTTATGATTTATTGTTGTCAGGAACGTAATCATTACTAATTTTAATATCGTATATCTCATTTTATAAAATTTCGCAAAACTTTGAACGTTTTATCAACGAAACAGTTATTATTATACTATGAATAAATTATAGCTAACAAATTATTATTATTATTATTATTATTATATACCCTCGAACAATAATGGGTATAAACGTTTGATCTTAAAAGTTACAAGTCATTTTTCACTTTTACATACAAAATGGCATGGCTATAAAACTGAAGCAGATATATTTCCATAAAAACATCGACATATCTGCCACACAAAACACCGCTAAAACTAAATCTCGAGTTATGTCCCTCAGAAATGCGAGTCTCGGATGTGAAAGGTATACTAATGTGCAATTTCATACTTTAGTATCCATAAAATGGACGTAGGGTTTACGTATCGTAAATAAGAATGTTTATATGATGATAATAGATCGAATAATGGGCGTAAAAATTAAATGTTAGAGTGTAAGGAAGCCGAAATGCAATGGCCTTATTGGTTGGTCTTAACTCACATTGTTATTGATTTGTTATCCGTACTTGATCCATTGGAGATTTCCGTACTATTCACATTGAAGGAGGATGTCTAATTGAACATATTTTAAACACGCTTTTGTTGAGCGTGGCCTATAGATTTGTTTCCTTCAAAGATATTAATTTCAATAAAAAATTGTTTCAATAAAGTATTATTTTAAAAATAATCTATAAATCATTCTAATGGTATTTATAGTGAATACCATATTTTAAAGGTATTTCGATAACTATTAGTCAAACTTACAACGCTATATAAGAATCTCTGAATGAATATATACCATTATATCATCGAATTATAAAATAATATTCATTAAAAGTTCTAAATTTGACATAACTGGGTGAATAAACCACAAAAGAATTTCGCCCCGAGTGCGAGTCGGCTCCCGATGATTATCGCCCGTGATAAATGGACCGTGTCAAAATTTATTGTGCCTTCTAAGTCAACTATTGTCTCAATAAATACATTTTTATCGTCATAATAATATAAAGAGTCTTTTGACAAGTGGCGTTAGGATTATGATGCGTTCCAACGATGTTATGACTTCGCTATTATACCAGATCGTAAATTGATTTTGATGCTTTTTGCTTTACAAATCGATTTAAACATTTTTATTGACATTCACATTTCATATGGTAATGCTTGTATTGCTTATGAAATTGGATTATGCAAAATAACGTATTTATTTGACTATTAAAAGTCCTGTTAACAAGTTCTTTGTTAGATCATTAAAACGACAAGACGTTTAGGAGACTCGTTTATAATTTATCGTTGGTACAAATTATATCGTGTTTCTACGTGACCAGTGTTATACAGGCTGTGCTTTTTAATTTCTAACAAAAGATGTTAAAATGACGAACATCATCTTTTACAACCTTTATACCGTGTGAATACAAATTGAGTGTTCTGATTGCGCTATATATTATGTTTAAATCGGTTTTATGATACTAAATATTTGGACAAGGGTTTTATCGGCGGTGTAATTTGATATTTTGTGTTGGCTCGTTTTGTATTTTTATTGAAGTACGCCTATGCGGAACGACTGCTAAAACAGATAATTGACTGTGAATCGCGATATAATACGGAAAAGATATAAACATAATTTAAATTAAGTATAAGTTTTTATATAAATATATAACTATTTAGATACTTGTTACTCAAATTTGAAAACAGGATGGTTTAGGATTTATTTCTCATTATTATTGAGATTTAACCTTTTAAGTTAGATAAATACTTACTTTATAATTTATTTAACATCTGCTGAGAGTAAATATCTGGAAGACTTAATCAAATGTGAACAAAGGATTAATAAAAATATTTTAGTAACTGTAAGAGTCCTAGACAATCTAGAGTAATGTTGTAATTTTTAAATCGCTGTTTTTTTGTTCCACCGTTTGTAATAATACCTATTATATATATATTAATATAAAAAATATATTTAGATATTAAAGGTGTATAATATCGATACATGTCAACAGGACATCGATTTAATCGCCAACAATGACAGCAATTGCAAATGGCGCAGCTGAGTGCGCACGCGCACAGGTGCGTTCGACCACAAAAGAAACGAATCAATGAAACATCCTTTAAATTCTGGTGTCGTCAACTTTCTTATTACAAAATAATAATTAAAGTCGTAATTACTATAATTGTTATATATTTTTTTGGACTTATTTAATTTTGAGTCTTTTATATTGGATACAATCAATTTCCTTCTTCTCCGTCGAGACGTCTTTGTGTTATTATTCTTTAATTATGGTCTTCGCGAAATTATGGTTAACGGTAAAATAAAGATTACTTATTATGATTATAAGAAACGAGTTCGTCTTAATAATATTATAAGTTATTATTATCAATAATGTTACTATTTTGAAACAGTAATATAAGTAAATGAATGAAATTATGATATTAAATAATAGTTAATATGACCATGTTAAAACTCTGTTCGTTGATGTCTTATGTATGGCTGTTCGGGGAGTTCACTGCTGTTCAAATTCTTATATCGCTACGAAATCCCATCATATAACTTCACATGTAATATATTTAATTGAACAAAAATACATCATTTATTTATGTAGAACATAGAATACTTTTCTATCTAAAGATGTGTATACATAAGGATATAAATAAGTACATGAATTTCAGTGATGGTCAGAAAATGCATACGACTTGATTAATTTAAATCATTTCGTTAATTTTCACTGGCTATATGATCAAAAAATATCTTATGTAGTTACATCGACGGATATGCCATTAACATGTCTCAGTCACGGACATCAAAGCCGCCGCGGATTCCTTCACACAACATTCCTAAAATCTGTCAAAGCCATAAATAATGCTAAAATAATCTGTACGTCCCGAAAGCTCAAAAAAAATCTTACTATTTGACATCTAAATTATTGCAAGGAGGCAGTTTTAGACAACCCTCCACAGTCCATACCAACAAATCGCCCCCCGACATAGGCAGATGAACAACCGTAACAAAGAAAATAGCAAATAATGCATCAGATAAAAGAATTTTCAAAACAAACTCAAAATACTAAAGCGTTTGACACGAGCATCCGCTCGTCCGCAAAAAAGGTGAGCAAATGTGACCGTGTCGAATCCTAAATTGGACCTTATAATAATATTTTGAAGGGCGTTTTCGTCATGGAGACGCACCCGCTTTGATCCCGCGATAGATCTCAATAGCGGTGATTAAAGGGCGCCTGTGATTTTGGTTGAATGCTTTTTTTCTCCCGTTGTTGCCTTCATCGGCTATAGAAAATAAACGGCACACTACTGTAAAAGAATATACAATTATTGAGCTTTGAATGGTTACAGCGGGGGTGAAGTGCTCATAAATTGTTAATTTTTTTCGATTCAAATGTTAGAAATCTTTTAAAAATCATAAACGTTTCTTTGACAGTGGATTTATTGACGAAGTATCAGGGGAGGTGTTGGGTCGCACGTCGTAACCGAAAAGCGCATTTATTAATTACACGCTCACATTTAAATATGATAAATATAAACAAATATTTATATGGGTTTAGTCATTTTGTTAGTTAAATATACTTAATGACTTCCATATTGAAATTTTCTTTATATGTAATTGAAACAATGGAGTATGAATTTAATTAAGATTGGAAATGCATAATAATTTTTCGCCTTTAAAATCAATCTTGACGAGACAATTAGAGTAACAACCCTGAATCCATTCATTGTCTTTGTCATGTAACAAGTTCCTTGCAGAGAACATCTTCATTGAGTTCAAGGTGTTAATAGTGGTGCTGACTCTCATTATGTGAGTGGAAGGTGCTCGTAAATTCAGCCTCCCAAGGCCAACTCCTAACAAAAGAACCAAGTGACGTACAAACCCAAAGTCGTCTTTACAAGAGGCTGCTCAAACCGCGTGTGGGCTCCACTATCATAATGTGGATTAGCATAAATTTTAATAATTTTACAACGTGACAAATAACTTATATCGCCAATTTTGTTTTTTATGTTTAGAGGTTGAATGTGATGTTTTAGTTTTATGGCTTTTAAAGTATATTTTATTAGTTCAAGTTGAACTGGAAATATATTATCCGTCCAAATGGCATTCGCATCTTTGTATGAAATGGTTGTGTGGTTTTACTTCAGAAGTGTACGTGTTGTGTTTTAAGTAAGCTGTAGCTAAACAAGTTTTTTTTAATACTATTTTGTCAAAAAATGTATAAAAAGGTATGTCCATATTAATATATCATTAATGATCATTCTCAATAGGTCACCACTGCCCTTATGAATGGGTGGTATCGTCGGGGGCTCTTTACAAATCGCGTTTTGTCCGGAATGTTGTAACAAAAAAGCTTTAGATACACACCAAGATAAAGCGTCCTTTGCCTTCAAATAAAAATTGTATATACAATTCTAGTATGTATTACAAGGCGATAAGGATTCTGTGGATTCGGACGAACAGCACATGTGTTTGTAAATCTAAGGTATAACAAATAAAACCATTCAAAATACAAGAACGGTCGGGAGCTGGGTGGAGTTTGTTTTAGACGCTTTATTAATTATGTCCAATTAATTGTGAAACGGTTCACCTGACGCGTTCTCTTGCCATTTTCATTTTGATAGCCTATTTGTATCAAATTAAGTGGGTGATAACATGTTAATTAAAAGTTGTATCAATATTTATATTATTACTTTTTATTAATGCAAATTATCTCAACATCATTGTTATAAGAATGATGATAAGAAAAGATTTCTTTTATGTATTTACTTAACTTGAATAACGTTAAATTAAATAATAAAATAGTTTTAATTAATTTTAATTTATAGTTCTTTAACGTATTACAACTGTATTAGTCACAGTTAAAACAAGATTTATTTTCTGTATTCATCGGTTTCACCCCCGATTTCACACTTAAAAGGTGTTTGAGTCTCTATTCGGGGTTAGTTTGTCGAATTAAAAAACCATGATATTTATGTTATTGATTGTAATAAAATAAATATAATAGAAACGAACACGTACTATTGCATATTAAACCGATGGATACGTATTTTTTTTATTTTATTGGAAAAGAGTAAATGTAAATAAATTTTAAAGACTGTCTACACATCCCAGCCGAGCATGGTTTACCCTTGACCGATTTCATATAATATTTCTCTCGTTGTGGCGATCGATCGCCGAGGCGGCGCCGGCGCATCCGATTATGTTATTGTTAGGGACCAACTTCTTTTATTTGACTTACACGACAAGTCAGAGATTTTCGTGTTTTGCGATGGTATGTTATGTGTAGATTGTAGGTGAGATAAACCTCGAGATCGCTGACCAATTTACAGGCTTTAATATGATAATAGCTTCTCTTAACCTCAAGTTTTTTTATGGTATTATACACTTTAATTCTTTATGACTGCTTACAAGCGTCCAAAATATTAATTCATTTATTTACTTAGATGTTTTTTCCTTAGTAGTAATTATGTAGTGATTTATAATAACACTTCTTTTATAGAAATTAGATGCTTAATTAAGACATTACTACACAGTACAGTTAATTCTTTTTCTAATACTAAGTAATATGACACTAAGCGCAGACAAAGATCGTTAAATTGTCGACCTGTATTATCTCTAACAATAAGAATACCATTGTTATAATATCAGTTTACCTTCCGGCGGCTTTACTTTGCTAGATTATTTTGAATCATTAGATAATATTTTTGAATTGGTCATGCATGACATATTTTTTTATTGAACTATTATAAAATAATAATAACGTAGCAAAAAAAAAAAACTGACTGATATATTTAATTGAATGCGCGTAGAAAAAATATTTTTTTGAGATGCTTTTCTTCTCTAATTGTAGAGATAAGGAGCGATCATTATGAAAGGACCACCGTAAGGCAGAGGTAAACAAATAAAATAAATACGACACAGCAGCCTAACAAAACAACCGACCTGTAATTTGTGTAAACTAATGTAAACAGCGAAAGAGAAAACAAGGTGTCATGAAAGACATTCACACGATCATGGATTAGGGAACAATTAACGCGCCCAAAACAAACTCGCTCTCTGGGAACGTCCTAAGGAATTTATTTATCTGTGATTCCACTTTTGTCCGTGACACTTTGGAAGTGTTATCTATACGAGGCTTAGGAACAATATGTTTGTTTAAAGAAATAGCCACTAATCTCCTACTTGAAAACTAATTCTTGCTTCTGTATAAAAAATATGTTACACCATTTTAGGATGCTTATCTTTTTACAAGTGATTTGGAACCAAATTTTATTTTTTAATGATAAACTGGGTATATGAATGGTGTACCAATTAAGATAAGAAATATATTGTAGTATTAAAATATTTTAATTATACAGAATTGTGACAATTAAGTTGTTTTTTTTGTCACATACAATGACTGTAAACTTTCGTAATTTTGATATCTTCCACAAAATAAATTTATAATTAGAATATCATAACTTTTAGTAAAATTTATCTTTCTTTTTAGAGAATGATTGCGGATAAAAATATGTTTTATATTTACTATAAGAAAAATATATATACGAATAAGCCTGAAAGTCTTAAGTGCTTAATAATGGATTAAGTAGGTATATTGTTGTATGTACCTGCTTTGTTTCTAGGTAGGTACTTATGATTACAAAACATAACATTATAAATTATAAAATCCTCAGTTTCTATTAATAATAGTAGAATATAAGAAGTCAGTGGTGGCCTGGTGGTTAAAAGGCCCGCCTCTCATGTAGGTGCGGGTTCGATCCTGGCAAGTACCAATATGATTCTTCCGAGTCATGTACTTTCTAGGAGTATTTAGACATCACTGATTAATGCATTCCCAAAGAGGGTTGACGTCAGGCAGGCGGCCGGTCGTAGAAACAATTAGCCAAAAATATTCACAACATGTAAGGCAGACCCTGGCTAAAAGCTGGGAAATTGCCAGGAAGAAGAAGAATAGTAGAATATAAGAAACCATGATGATAAATATTTTAAGTGCTGTTAAACTCATTAAGGTAATTGCGTGTCGCTGTGAGGTCTATTTTATATGAGTCTAATTGCAAATTTTATGGTGAAAATCCTATAAAGGACATGTGAATACTTCGACGATGATTCAGTAGTGTAGCTTCCCATGAATCACAACGCGATCATTACATCTTTTACTGTTTTGCTCTCATTAGCTCAACGGCCGCATTGAACCTTTTTTTTAAATATAATTGTATGTTAAATTATACTTACGCCATTTGCTGAGATTTAATGTAACTCAATTCATTTTTAATGTGAATTATTCTTTTGAAATTTTTCAATATTGGCTACTTGTAAAATAACATGTCCTGGGTAAATCCAGTAACGATTTGGTTAACAAAATATAAAGAAGGTAATTAACATAAAAAATATAATTTTAGTTTATTGTACTATTATGTACATGATAAGTTTAATGAACTTGTTCGTATATGTATTACGATGTCCGTTGTTAACAAACCGGAATAAAAAACATAAATTACAAAAATGTGCTCTAAGAGTAATAAATTTTGAACATAATTTTGAATGTGACCGTTATCGCTTTATGTGTTTGCATAGGTAGAAAAAATTACTCATATATAACATTTGTTTAAGCGATATTATGATTCACTTTCATTGCGTTTAGATCAGATGGCCTTGAAGATGTGTTGTCAAGTTCGTGTTACGTGAGCGAGTTGGCGTTCCTATCGTTTTAACTTTTAACAGGGTAACGGATATTGATATAGAGAAAGAAATGGTTATGTAATTTACCTCTTGACAGCAGACTTTTTTTAACATAACTTTTCAATAAGATATTTTTTAAAGTTTTCCATTAATTTAATTAAAAACCATTGTGATTATGACAATTGTAAAGAGATTTTTTCGATCACGTAAGGTTATGCGTTTGATAAAATTTATTCGATCACTCTATTTTTTATATACCTACAATTCTGATGCCCACTTTTTATTGAAATGCAGCTATGTATTAACTATGACATTAATTTATAATCGCGAGAGTATGTATGTGTATAAATATCATTAAAGTTTTAACGTAGAATGGTTTTAATTTGAAGAATAGAAAACAAATTCCTAAAGCAAATAATTGGATATGTGCTTCTTAATATTAAAAAAAAAATACGTATTGATTTTTTCACTTACATTAATCTATAGGTTAGATAGGAATAATTGCATGAATTTAAATTATAAAATATATATACCAACTTTAAATATAACTTATTTCCAAGGACATTTAGCATTCAATTCATCAGATTCATTCATTATACTTTATTTTATTATTATATTTTATTTAAATGTAAGTAGAACCAGTGGGTACATTGAGTTCACATACTGTCGGCGTAAAATTTTATTATAATATCGATGACTTGAATTAGAGTTTTAAATACGATATTTTTTTTTTCATATTGACACTAAAATATCAGTATTCCGTATGAGATACAAAAGCATGCTAAAACCGTCGGCCTTCCGTCGTTCAAAAGTGCCGCCAGATCGTTACAAGTTTTAGCGATAGGTACTATTTTTGTTACCCAATGAACATTTTGGATCAAATGAATGAATTAGTTAATTACACTAAAGCATAGAAGCGATAGAGGTATAAACGAATTTATGTACAAGAAACTTTGAAGCAATAGCTATTTAGTATTTACTTGTATTCGTAATAGATTCATAGATAAATCCAGTCACCAAGAACAACGACAATTGTAATGATCGTCTAAACACAACGATGTTATGTCTAATATATTATACATATATAATATTCGTGGATGGAAGAAAGTTCTCAATCGGAAGACACGGGCAAGCGCCACAACGTGACAGGAATCGTATATTAGACATTGACGTGAGAGATTTCGAATGATGTAACTATATACTTATTTATATAGACGTGTAATTACTACCATCGTGTGATTTGTGTTTCCGATTCATAAAATATTATGATGATTAATAAAATGATAGATTTTAGCTTCGGAATTTCTAGCTTTTTATTTTCAAAATCGAGCTATTTTATAAGAGCGATTTATGAATGAAGTCAGGTTTCTGTTATTTTGCTTTATAGCTACTAATGTACAAACTCTAAGCATTCACAATGGAATTGGGAATTTTATATTTGAAATATATTATTTATATTGATAATATCGATAGTAAATATTTGAACTTTTTACAGCTAGTATTATTATATTAATTGGTAAACAATGATGTGTGTATATTGAAATAAGTTAAAAGAATTCATTATAAACTTCAATAAGCCAAACCTCAATGTTTACATAAAAACAAAACACAGCTAATTATTCCTTATACGACCGCACGCCGGTCAAAATCCAACTACATTTAGGTACGTCAGGCTTGATAACAAATTTTACCGTTGCGAATGATTTATTAATTTCTTTGTCCTAACTTGATTTTTAAATAATCTGAGTGATTCACTTAAGTGTGAATGCAGGGTGTAACGAATTAGCGAGTATATCATGTGTTTATTGAGAGTAAAATTACTCTTTTTACTGGATTGTGAATCATAGTGCTTACATCAGGTCATGTGCCGTGAGAAAGGTTCCATCGGTCTCTCGAGAATGTATATATATCCGGTGCTTGACCTAAATAAAAATTATGCATGTTAAATACCATTGTGTGTTTATTATTATTGGACATTATTTACGTAATCTTAATGTCAAATAAAGAAGGTTTTCGCGAGGGTGACCATTAAATTATGTGAATGGTAAGTTTGTATATAAATAAATATTTTATATCAATATTGTGTTTTCATTATAGAATTATAGTACTAGCGACGAGGAATAAAAAAAAATTCATAAAGTTTTTCGTAATAGCTTAGAAATAAATGACTTAATTTATGTATCGTTATTCTTTTCGCCGCAAAAACTATTTTGAAGAATTAAAACTTTTTATTATTAATAGTATATTGATTAAACTATGCTTTATTTGATAACGTTAATTGGATGCAACATACGACCGGAACAAATTCATCACAGGCAGGAGTTGCCAACCAAAACAACCATTGGTCTAAAACAATATTCATATAATGAAACATGATTAGAATAGCGATTGGGAAACAAACTCAAAGTAAGTTTAAATATATTATACCAACTATATTTGTTGATCTTATTCTCTTATTA
>JAAAKD020000034.1:6688498-6698576 GCA_010014825.2 Danaus melanippus
AAAAAAATATTCAACAGTTCAACTTTACGAACATCGATATGAACGGAATGAATTTATATATTTTTTGTAACAAGCGCTTTTGTTTTCCGCTTGGATGGTCACAATATGGTTACGAATTTTTTTTATTAACTTTCATAGTTTTTGTAGAAATTTCAGCTGAAGTATTCGGGGATATAAAGCAAGAGTACCTGAAAAATATATTAAAAAAGCTTCTAGCTAGTATAAAGTTTATCGTGTTTTAAATTTAATAAAAGATTCAAGTATATAAAATCCTGCATTGCGTCATAACTGATAAAGATTATTCGACGTCATGATAAACAGCTTCATGTAGCTTAAGATATTTCAATTAATAAGACCCTTGTAGTTTTAAAAATTAGATCGATTTTGACCATAAAATATTGATTTGAAGTTTAAATGTTTGATTGGATTACATAATGGTTTGCCATTTAGTGATAATATATACTGAGGCATCACCATCATCAGTCATTGAAGTATTCCTTCATCAATCATTCATATATTCTCCAATTGCTGTCCAAAATTCTGTCTCCATTTTGCAATATAAACTTTAATTGTGTTATACAAATATTAGTAATCATCCAAGATTGACATTTTCATTGAAATATTAACAGTGGAAAGAAATTTGTTATATAGTAGTAATAAAAGATTTTCTCTTAATGTTGGTCCATCTTAAAATGCATTGAGTTTTTTCTTAACGTTTCTCAGTAGTCTTTTGTACTTGATCCTGTCGGACTTACTTTCCGTACTTTAATCCTATCGCTTAACTGAAACGCTGTGAATCATATCAAGTTGTTTTATTTTCGGACAGCGCGAATCAAAATACTGTTTAAAGCGTTATAACTTCTAGAAGCTGAAATAATATATTGAGAGCTTATCGTGCAATATTTCTTTTGTCCTAACCCAGGCATTATTTGGATTAGCACGGCTTAATAACTTTGCAAGACAGAGATGTTAAATGTTCGCACATGAAACACTTTATTAGAGTTATACCCTGTATGCTTGTGTTTTTGTAACTCGCTCATGTCTCCTTAGTATTACAGAGATCTTGCAGAACATTTCGAGGTATCAAATAAAATTTTATGATGGGGGTAGCGTGATGTTCTCTAGCAAAACATTTACAATGGTCGTATTATGGTAATATTCCACGATTATTGGGTTTTATGTTATATATTATTTATCATAAAGTCGCTTTTACTTTGTTTCACAGTGACGGCATACTTATTACTATTTAATATTTATTGAGTATTATTTAACTGAATGTACTTTGATACCAGTAGTAAGTACTACTTAAAAGAATACTTCAAAGGGTATGTATTTTATTCTTAATACCTAACGGTTTTAGAAAGGATGGATACGAAGAGTTTTGTTTTTAGTTAATATTCACAGCTCCGGAAAACATTGTTTAAGTACAGTTTAAAAATGCATTTCGAACTAGACGGAGGAACGTGGAGTTGTAAAATAAAGTTCAGAAATAAAACGTTCTCAAAAAAAAATCTATTTTCAGACACTTGGACATTGAAATTTAATTTTAGAAATATTATTATATAAATTTAACAAGTCTTTACTGATATTTTATTTCCGTTTTTGAACTGTAATGTTGCTGACATTTCAGAAAAAGTCTATTTATGGGAGTCCTTAATTACTTCCTTGTATTAAAAATAGTATCGTATATAAAAACTATTGGTTAAAAGACGAAAGTTCTTTTATCGTATAGCCGAGTCAATTTAGCTTAATCAATTTATTGACTTCTTGCCCAAGACATTTGCTGATCTAATAAGGGATTCTTTATAACTCTATCTAGTTGGCAATATTGGGTATTATTTCGAGTGGTTTATACGTGTGTATTGAATGCTATATGAGTGCTATATATTTCGTATTTTTATGGATAGTTAACTTTACGTTATTTTTTTTTAGTTCTAGTATTGTTTTATAAAATGGAAAGAAATAAGAATTTAAAAATGGAGATAATGTATGCGTGAATATTTATATATGTCTAAAGCACGGGAATAATTTGTCGTTTCATTATTTATTGACAAGATAATTTCCTTAATCTTTGATATTTTTGCCGCCGCAAATTTTTGAATGGGACTTGTCTCGTCATGTACACATGAAATGGAAAATTTTTACTTTATTTAATTATATTAATAATGTTAGAACTTTCTTCAATTCGTATGAAACTTTCGAGGGTTTTAATAATTGTTTGTAAATCACTCGCTTATTGGACTGATATCTGACATTTATATAGGTACAATTAAATGAAACTAATATTTTTCGGATGTACTACGCGATTTTATTTTTGATTAAGAACTACATACTCCCGACGTTTCCGCTACTTTTCAGCAACCGTGATCACGGGCGGACGAGATGTGATCACATCATAAATATAAAATCGCTTAGTAAATCCGAATAATATTAGTTTCATTTAAATGTATAAGACTCGCAAAAAATCTTAGATCTCATTATATATAGGTACAATTTTTATTTCAATATTACGCTGAACGCTTATCTTCAGTACATAATATACATATATATATTTATGGTACCACACTCAGTATCTTGTAGTGCATGTTGCTTATAATTTTGTTTGATGTCGATAAATTGCTACTATAGTAATAAGTTGTTGTGGTTGCTTAAATTTTCTGATTCTATAGTTGTAAGTAATTAGGTATAAATAAAATCAACCAAATTATTTATTAGTTTGAATGAGTTTGGTTTCCCCATATAGGATTTCATATATCAATATTTTTATGAAAATACAATTTGAGCAATTAGAAAAACAAGAAACAACAAACATGTTTTTCCAAAAATACAAGTAATTAGTGCTATTTTAAATTGGCAATTATTTTTCATAAGTCAGGAGTTTGAGTGCTGTAAATGGAATAGCTACGGATAGCAGTTTTAAGCGGTAATATTGTCAATATACACATTTATGTATTCCATAAAAAATATTAATTGATATATTGAAAGCAATAGACCTCTCTGTTTGCATGTCGAGAAATGAAACATGTTTTTCGGATATGGTAGTAACCATGCGCTCTTTTCATTTAATTTTTCATCTCGTCTGTGTGACGCTCGCTGGGAAGTAATCGAAACTTCGGGAATGTGAAATAAAATTATAGAATCTAACACATCCGAGAGACAGCTTAATTTGAACAATTTGAACTGTGTACCTGCTCTTAAAATATTAGATGTCCCTAATGGGAAAAAGAATCTCTTTTTGCAAATGACTGATTTTTCAAGACGATTATATTATAATTGTTTAAAACATCTTTGCTCTAAAATAATATATATTTTATTATATATAAGATTGTTTATAAATTCACACAGAAAGAAATGTGTGAAAATTCGTTAATTGACGTGAGAGTACTAACTGCTTACTTACCGTTATACATTATAACGTTAATTCCATACACTCTAATTTTATAAATCATGAGTACGAAGGCTTTTGCTAGTATTCATTTAAGTTAAACTAATATTTTTCGCATATACTACGCGAACGTTATTTTTATATAAAAATACATACTCCCGGCGTTTCGGTAACGGTCGCTGACAGACATTCACATCTCCTCTGCCCGTGATGCCGTGGCCTCTCCTTGCTGTAAAGTATTAGTATCCAAAGAATATTCGTTTAATTTATACTTCTTTTATTTATTAGGCTTATGAAATTAACATCAAACTTAGGTCAGGTTTACTGCATTTCTAAGTGAAACCCACATTTTGATCGAATACTTTCTGAGATTCGCATATAAAAACCCAAAAACAGATATACAAACGGTAAAAAATTCTAACAATCATCGTTTTGAGTTTTTCTTTTAGGTTTCAATTATATTTTTTCTTCCATATCTTCCACGTAGTTTTTGGTATATGTAAAAATTAAACATATGCATAGTAGATTAATGAAAACAAAATAATCATTACCTATCACTATAAATACAGGCATTACTTACTTTTACAGTTGAATCGGATTCATTGTAATAAAATTAAAATACACATGATACGAAGATACTAACTTAATTTTAACAAACCGTTTGCAGGTTTTGTTATTTTAATGAGTTTCATATATCGTTGGTTAGTTTTTAAAGTTTTAATGATGCTACCCACACATCTTTTCAACTAGGTTTTGAATTTTGCTCTATCTGATTGTGGTCTTGTTCATGTAAGATCAGGCTGTAGTAAATGAAATGCTTGAAGTAGTCACAAAAAAGTTAAATTACATTGTTAGTTGTGTTAGAACAGTCTCTCTCTGCCTAGCCTTATCCCATTTCACTTGGGGTCGGCTTTCCTCGTCATTCTTCTCCAGGTTGGTCTGTCTTGGATGGCGGCATCAAGTTGGGCTTCCTTTATATCCTTTTTTATAACAGACATCCAATTTAAAAGGGTCTCCCTCGCTGCTTAGGTCCGGTATCAAAGCTCAGGACTTGTCTTGTCATGTTGTCTTCAGGTCTTCTCATTACGTGGCGGTACCACCTCAAACGCGCTTCGGAGAGTTTTTTTTTCGATTGGGTGGAGCCTTAAACTCCCACGGATATATTTGTTTTTAATTGTGTTTTAAAACAGTATTGTAATGTATTTATATTTGGACCTATTACATTATTTAAGATTTAACCAATATGGCGAGAATAAAAAAGTAATTATGATTTTGAGAATGGTCAAACTGACAATTTTTTTACCTTATTATACGTGTTCAGTTTAGTCGTTGATGGTTTTACCAAAGATTTGATAATTATTTCATTTGACTTGATTTTTTTTATTATTGATAAAAAGGTATAAGAAAAGAAAATCTCCTATTAATATATATTCAAAGTTATTTTAATATTGTTAATGTTTTCAAAACGGTTTTAGAAAAAAATAATATATACATCTTAATTATCTGTTTTTGTATGATGATGTTTAAGATTTCCGCGAGCACACATTTTAAAATATGTTTTGGGATATACTACACATTTTTATTCTGAGATTTTTACATTTTACAGTCAGTTTACAGTGTTAATGTAAAATAAATTGATAAAGTAGCGTAATATTAAAAACTTAGTTTAATTTCATTTTATAATATTTTCCAATAGTAATATTTCCGATGTAAAATTCACTTTTGTCTAAGCAATAAATATATAACATAAAAGAAATGTACAGAATATAAGTTTAAGTAAATTGAAATAGTTAAAAGAACGTGAACGAGAGTAGCTCTGGGAAATTCAATATCTTTAGTTTCTTTAGCAATATATATAATATAAAATATGTGATGTATATATATATATATATACTATGTCAAAACCCTACTTATTATACCAATGATTTGTTTTTATGTGCGAGCGGAATAATAAATCGTTTAACTTTTATACATAAAATTCTAAAGTTTGCTAACTGTTAATTTTAATTTTCAGTTTTATGTAATGTCTGTTTGTCGTAAATTATACTTTATTATAATTTATTCTCGTTTAATGGCTTTCGTAATTTACATTCGTATATACCGTTAGCTATTAATATATATATTTTTAAACCAATATAGTTTTAGACTTTGATAGAAAAATGTGTTAGATTTCTTAGCATGAATTAAAGTAAGGATAAAATAAAAATAATACAGTGCAAAATTATTGCTATTATATAAAACAACCAACGGAAAATTTTAAATAAAATCACATTGCATAATATATATAGGGGACGCTCGTATGAGTATAAATTTCTTATTCTTCATACGAATGCAGTGGAATTCTTGCGGTAATTCAGTTATGGGATGGAAGGAATCCACTTGGGTTATATTTTTAAAACGTTCTTTGAGAGATGTGTAATTCGTATGCAATTTTGTCGAGTATATATATATATATATGTATGTATATTATTTCTTTAAAATATTACAATACATTTGATTTAAAGTCTTATGTATATAACATTAAGCATATTTTAAATAAGCCATCCCATATCTTTGCTTTATTATATTACATAGACTAACAGCATACTAGAGAATGTACCTACAATACAATGGTATTGAGACAAAAAGAACTATTTAATTAGAATAGTACTTGGAGTTAATTCAGTAGCTGGCGAATTCGTTAAATTAATAATTAAAATACGGTGACTTGGCATCAACCATGCCATTAAAACTTACCCAGTGCATCTAGGAATAACTTTTAGTTCACAATCACATGATTATTCTTCATTAAAAACCTTCAAACGTGAATTACTTTATGACAATACACGAGTCAGTGGTGGCCTAGTGGTTAAAGGCCCGCCTCTCATGCACGAGGGCGCGGGTTCGATCCTGGCAACTACCAATGTGATTTTCCCGAGCCATATGTACTTTCCAAGAGTATTCAGATATCACTGATTAATGCATTCCCAAAGAGGGTTGATGTCAGGCAGGCGGCCGGTCGTAAAAACAATTAGCCAAAACTATTCACAACATGTAAGGCAGACCCTGGCTAAATCTGGGAAATTGCCAGGTAGAGGAATAGAAGAAGAATATTATTGTTAATTGATGCAACCTTATCGAGACGAACATCGCAATTTTGTCCATTGAATAAACGACTTAAATATAACTTCCCAACGTCATATAATATAATATTTTAATTCTCATCAGAAATTAAATGTCTTCGTATATTTTCATAACACTCAGCCACAGTTCTTGACCGAGACTGTGTTATTATAGTTCATTTCATACCATTTATATTATGCACTCTGTGGTTGTTCATTATAGTTGAACTTTTGTTCATCTGTGCTTTTAGTTCCAGATTATAATAAGTAACTTTAACTATAAATCTTGTTCCATGATGTTTATTAAGCTGTTTAGTTACAAAGACCTTTCAAATACATTAAATGACGTATTTAGTTACTTTGCAAGCTCTTTATTATGGTTAATAAAAATAACACTGGAAAAGGGAGTGAAGTGAGCGTTATAATATTCGCTGTACTTATGAATAGTTAGAATATTACACGCAACAATAAGTAATATTTTATGTAGCTTCATACGGTAATGTTGTTGACTTGTAAGTTTCTTTATCGAAGAATTAAGAGGAATTAGGTAAGTTTTGGAGAGAAGTTTAATGTTGTACGAGAGCGTATAAAGAAACGTATCTCAAAGGTGACGTTTATATGTTTAAATAACTTGTAAAATTGTTACAAGAAAAGTTTCGTATATAATAATTAATTATATTAAATCAAAAATGATATAGAGTTTAAAAATCATACAATTTTCTGATTATAACAAAATTACCTTGGATGAGATAACGTAGTTGACAATTTAGTTAACTAGAAGGATTATAAACGGAAATACAATTATAAACAAGTCTTTGTTTTAACATTTAAGATGAACACGGTACATATTAAAATTTTAACAGTAGATTAGGACGCAAATTTATACAAGATTATACAAAATCTCTTAACTTTTTAAAAAACAAAAAGAGGCAACGTCTGAGCTGTGTTCGGTAAAATAAATGTTCGTAGATCTACCTCCTTACATAACAATCAGAATCAGAATTACTAAGCTCCTTACGATTCTTACTTTTTCAAACAAAAACGCTTACTTAACTCATTTAAATATGAACTTTAAAGTAATTCAAATACAGAACAAGAGTATTGTATATTTTATTATCTGTGCTTTTGTTTTAAGTCGTAAAGAACTGGTCATTTGTTCAGTCACTGGTCATGTTTATCAAATTAAATCCGTTTGAATCGGTCAGTCTTACCGTGATTCTGTATTAAACAAACAGGATTTTGCATTTGCGATTGCATAGTACAATTAATGAAATGTTGTTTTATTCAAATAAACAACCTCCGCGTGCTGATTGAATTGCAATTTTAATTTTATGAATCTTTATATAGTGTTGCTGTTTGCAATGAAAAGATTTCAAGTGAATATTTATTATCAAACTTTTTTACTCTAATATTGGGTTTAAATATAAATACTATATACGGGACTAAGACTACATATTATCTAGAATGAGCTGGTCGTAGAAGTCGAAATATTACTGGTTTTTTTTTCCTTACATTATTATTTTTTATTTGTGATAGGTAAATAATTCTATGTAAAAGTGCCGTTTAATAGTCTTTTTTATTGTCTCATGTATGTATTAGATAAAAATTTTCATGAATGAATAAGTCAGTGGTGGCCTAGTGGTTAAAAGGTCCGCCTCTGATGTATGAAGCCGCGGGTTCGATCCTGGCAAGTACATATGTACTTTCTAAGAGTATTTAGACATCACTGATTAATGCATTCCCAAAGAGGGTTGATGTCAGGCAGGCGGCCAGTCGTAAAAAAAAATTAGCCAAAACTATTCACAACATGTAAGGCAGACCCTGGCTAAAGCTGGGAAATTGCCAGGTAGAAGAAGGAGTGTATATTAAAAGTTTTCCACTTTGTAAACTGAGACGAAAACAATAAACCAAAGACGGAAAAAGACATGGATGACGGTTTTCGAAAAACAAATGAGTAAATTTGAAATTGGAATTCATAACGGACGTCGTTATATTTGAGATCCAAATGGCCAGTCCCACAAAACGATTATTTCATATAACACTAGTTTTTGCGCGACTTCAGAATTAGAAAAGTATCCCATATCCTTTCCCTTAAACCTTTGTTCTAAGCCCTATCTCCACCAATTTTCAGCCAATCCTGTACAGCCGTTCTTCAGTTATAAATAGTGTAACTAACACAACTTTATTTTATATATAATCTGTTTTTGCCCGCGACTTCGTTTCGCGTTGTTTTCGGAATTAGTAATGTACATATAACTGACTGCAGAACTATTCGGCCTAGAGGCCATAAATAACCAGATATTGAATATCCTTTAATTAAATATCCTATATCCATCTTATGGTTCTAAGTTATCTCTCCAATTTTCAACCATATCCCTACAGCCGTTCTTGAGTTATAAGTAGTGTAACTAACAAAACTATCTTTTATACATATAGATGTAGACACGTCCTTTGTTACGTATGAATTCGTTTCTTTGTGTCCAATAAAAAAACCTAGCGGAGTGAGACAGACGTTTCTTTCTGCCTTCAAGTTCAGTTCGCTGAGTTTTAAATGAATGAATGAATGAATAATGTTTAGAGGAATGATTGTCCTTTTGATAATATTTATATGTATAAAATTGTTGCATTTAAACTATGTATGTATGTAGTAGTCTAGTAGTAATAATATGTGAGCATGAGAACATCACAACTTATATCATGGTAAAACTAGGGTAGGACCTGCAGCAAATAGCCGGCGGCCACAATTTGTACTGGCTAACATTGTAAAATCCTGCATTTCATACTCTCCAAGTCAGTTCGTCTTATCTAGACGATTCATTTTAAGCTTAAATTTGATATAATTCATATTGAGCCTGAATGATTATTTATTTATACTCATGACAATTATATTATAAAAAAAATAAATAGACGGAAGATTAAAGTTCTTAAATTTTTATAAATAATATTAATAATTCTTCAAACATATGGAAAATGTATAAAATCTATTTGTTTAAATAGAAAGATTAATTTTTATACCATATTTCTCTTGATTGATGTTTCATCAATGAGCTGTCTACCCTTTCCATAACACCATATTTATTTAGTACGCACATATAATAAGATTAATTCTCTAGTGTCAGAGAAAATATTACGTAGTTTCCTAATAATTGCATAATTACGTTTGCTCTTCGTCTGAAAAAGTAGCGATCGAGTAATGAAATTATAACACACGTGCAGAATGTACGGGGAGCTTGCTAGTATCATTATATTAATATTTTTCGCACTTGTATTGTCTAATGAGTGATGTGTCTTTACATACACACATACACACACACACACAAAAACACACACACACATCCGCAAACATATGAATGTTGAATATTATTTTTTTTAATGAAGTCATTCCCTTTCAATCCTCTTATTTATTGTAAATTAAAACGTGTTATTTCGCAACGGCTATCTTCTGTTTTACTTCAAGTTACGAAACAGTTCGGGATTATTGTAATAGAAGTAGCTCGACGTTTTTTAAAAGCACTCTCAAGTATAAAATGCTATCCATTAATTATGCTTCACTCTGATTTTCTAATTAAAGTTTAATTTAACAAAGTATAAT
>JAAAKD020000034.1:6830905-6846429 GCA_010014825.2 Danaus melanippus
AACAAACCATTCAAATATGATCAATAAATAGTTATATCAACCTTCAATATAAACTACATACCCCAGTTAGCGTTGAAACCGACTTCCTTTTATAATAATACACTTCTGACCTCGAATTTTATTATCAAGTTTGTCGTGAAAATTAGCGTACCACTATAGGCTAGTTCACAGAATGGACATCTGACATTTGTTTTCACCACATACCTAATCTTGCTAAAAAATCATGAAGTAATCACCAAAAATAAGTAATTTTACGTCTTCGCTGAGAGAGATAATCGTTATGAAAATTAAAATTATTTCAATTTTAACACATAAGACAATATGGCTTCCACCGAGTTTGTTTTACAATAAATTAATTTTAGTAACATCCCTAAAATAACTGCCGCCATATCAACTGTGAAGACAAATACATTAGTGTGATTATAACACACACACATACATAACATATTACACACGTACTAGCTTTCTCATTGCTCAAGGTTATATTACGACAGCGGAGACACGGACGCTCTCAACTGTCGTACGTTTAAAAAAATAATTTCTTTACACGTTACTCAACGATTCATTATTACTTGAGATATTTTTTATATCTTGTAACGTAAAAGAATTCATTGTAAGTGATTTTAATAACTGAATAGATATAAATATATATTAATTTCTCACTATTGTTATACTAATCCTGTTATTTACTGTGTAATGAAGAATAAAGATGTTAACCGTATCCGGTTTCTGAATAAACTCGTATAATTGAGGACTCAGTTTGACTTGACTGCCTCATTTCAAACAAGATACTCAAATGATTATTAGCTACACGATTTTCGCGGGTTATGAATTTATCAATACCACTTCTTTTTTTATAAATCAATTATTTCTAAAGTACTTAAAAATATGGTCAATATCACTAAAGAATGTCTAGCAAGACATTCAGTTTAGACTACATTATAAAATTATACTTAAATAAAGCGTGGGTGCGAATAAATATGTTCATTGCGATAAATAGCATATTTGAACTCCAACGCAATTTGGCTCTTCGGTAAAAAGATTACGTAACGCTCTCATTTTGATACATACGTGCAAAAATAATAAAAAAACAACTATTAACACATAATTAAGTAGTTCAGTTTAAGCAATCAATCCTCTTATTGGTTAATTGAGAACGCGTTATTGTATTACTCGCGACGAAAAAAATTTACTCAACTGACTAGAAATTTGATAGCTAATGTTATCAGCCTCGTGACATATCATGTTACAAAATAACATTAAAAATATTAAAATTGCCTTAAAGATATATTGACGAAATTAATTGATTCAAAATACATATTGCAATATATACTCCATGTATCGTTTGGCAGTATAAGCATTGGAACATTCCACTTTATTAGGAAGCCGCACATTATCTTCGTCGCCCCAGGAGTGTTCCTGCCAAATGTGCAAATCCATCACACAAATAGAACACACGGCTACACTCTACAGTACATCACACGAACGGCTGGCTTCAGGAGCAAACGGTACTCGGTGAGGGCTACACTACAATCAAACAACTCTTAATTTTACATCGATATTTTTAATTTCATCGTAATCTTATGGAAGATCAATACATGGTGACAAATAATTACTGAAATTAACTGACTTTTTACACTTGAACTCTTCAATGCTATAGGCACTCGATATAATAGGTCTAAAAGTGAACAGATATAAAAAAGACAGCTTCGCAACTACACATACTGCCACACATTGTCAATATTGGTCTTAAAATGTTCATGTTAGAACAGCCACTGGGTTCAAAGGAGAGCGCTGCGGATAACAAGCGGATGTAGAAACTCCTAACATTACTAGGGACACAATCACTCTAGTTATATACAATGTTATATGAAAGATATACATCTTAAATGTTTTTTATATAATCATTTGCCACTCAAAAGGAACAATAAAGGCATAAATTCAACATGATCTTACAAATGATTAACTTGAACAATGTCCCAATGGTGAACCTGTGACATTAAGCTGGGTGCGGATAAGACAATGGATAATTAAACTTAGTATAAACTGTTGTTTCAAAGTAATATAATGTGTCACTTGCCTTACAGCACCTTGAGAAATTCAAAGCATAATTAAAAATTTCAGTAACACGACATTGATAACTTTTTGTTTTAGTTTTACAAACTACAAACTGTACAGACATAATATATTAAACATCTCAAATGTCATTATAATATGAAATTATTATCTTAAAACTAATTCGAGTCCTAAGACACCAGTGTTTTGATAACTTAATACTGTAACAAAAATTCCGATAATGTATGACAAGGTACATAACATTTTATAGCAATATTTAACATGCCCGAGGCTCTCTCAAATCAATATGGCACCAAACATTAGAAAGCCTATACTGTAAAAACAAAACAATGGATATAAAAACAAAATTCTATTCTACATCAGCATCACCACAAGACATTGTTTTCAATTACAATAAAGAAAATATTACACACATCAATTTTATGTCTACAATGCAGAGAATGTCATTTAGTTTGAAGAAAAGCATTATTAAGACTAAGACTAAGTTCACAGACACTAATTTAGAATTATTACTCTTTACGATTACAGCTTGATATGATTTAGCATTATCCAATAAATCTATAATGGATTTATATCAAACAAAACATTTTTTTATTTTATAAGTGCAATTTTAATGAAGTTTTTTTTTTAATGTTAGTGCAGAACCAGCCGATTGGAAGGTCCTGTGATATTAAATCTAATGACTATAACCACATATGCGCACAATGTAAAAACTCTCTACAAATAACTAAGTTCAATAATTTGTACAGCCCAAATTCAAAGTCCTACATCTAAGCTAACAAAATTTATTGTAAAACTGCCAAGTGACCGACGCTACCCCAACAACTGAATTCCATTTATCACCCACGATCAACACTGTTTACACATCAACTGCATCAGTGACTGAAGAATGTGATGTTATACACATATGTACTACGAGTTTTTAACTGTTTAACACACAGTATCAAGTTTTTCTTACATATACATAATATGTTGATGATCAGGTTAAGATTATTTAATGAAAAACTCAACTGTATGTTTTGAGGTTGATAGTAACAGCCTGCCACGGTGACATCCAGACTCCAGTGCGTTTGTTTTGTTTAAACATTGCCATTATGAATATATTAAACACATAAAACTACCAAATAAGGAACTATACACTTACACATAAATCTCAAACAAAACATCGCCTCAGATCACATACACAGGTTGAAATTGCACAAATAATAATAACTACATTTATAATATAATAAATTAATCTCTTCCATTATCTGTTGTGGTTAGTTACTTCCTTAATTAAAATATCAACTGATTTAACAATATTTATATTTTAAATAAAACCAATAACAAAACTTTCACAATATAACACTGCATCGAGTTAATAATACCTAGACATGACATTTAAATAACTAGATTTGCCTTATCAATTGTAAATATTATTATTATCTTTAAACAACTGCAAGACAGAAGTAGAGTGAGGAGAGGTGTTATATTCATTTGGTACTCATTACTATTTATGTGATGGCGGAATTTCTAACAATTTAAAGTACCATTTCATACTATATTACTTAAAATCAGTTAGAAACTTATATGTGACGCATTTAATATTTATAGTGACAAGAATATATGTGAAGAACTACAAATCTAAATAAGCATCAAGAAAAAACTGACCAATCTTTGTTTCAATTAAATAAAAATGTCTAAAGCTCACCACATCCCAATGCTATCAAAGGCAACCTACAGTTATAAAATAAAAAACACTTAGTATACAGATGACACTTCTATACCATCAGTAATACGCTCTGAATATCACTAGAAATGGAGCTACGACCCCTGGATCTTTATAATTTAAAATTGAAAGGGCACTAAGCAAATGAATGCCACAAAAATATCAGAACAGTTCCTACAAACATTTCACCTACACTCCAAGTTGATACACCTCAGGCAACCGGGGCTCTAATGTCTCTGTACACCCAAAGCTGCTCAAAAGATGCACTGCAACTTCCCATGAACAACGCCACGGAAGATTCACTAATACAATATTTCCTACTCACGGATGCAACCGCACGCAGGTTCCGATCGAGAGCTCAGAACTCCGCAAACTCCTTCGCACACTTCTCCGTCGATGAGATACGTAATGCCTCCTCCTCGTAGTCATCAAAGTTGCTGGTATCACCAGGGCCTTTGCAGCGCGGGATGAAAGGCGCTTCGATTTTCTTTTGGAAAACCGCAATCCAATCAGTGCTAGCGAACCACTTGTGTCCTTTAATGTCATTCACACCCGCTTTGAGATTGCCATAACGCTTTGTCAAGTCTACTTGCAGGAGATTGCGCAGGAGATCTTTCAGGTCAGATCCAAAGTGTGAAGGGAAACGGACCTTACCTGATACAATTTTTTCGTAAATTTGTATTGGTTGATC
This sequence comes from Danaus melanippus, assembly GCA_010014825.2. Lineage (NCBI taxonomy): Eukaryota > Metazoa > Arthropoda > Insecta > Lepidoptera > Nymphalidae > Danaus > Danaus melanippus. The sequence goes on from JAAAKD020000034.1 coordinate 6,835,381, forward strand.
AGCAAAGAACGGTGGATAGCCCGCAGCCATTTCGTAGACGAGTACGCCCAGCGCCCACCAATCTACAGCTTTATTATATCCTTTAGACAGAATTATCTCAGGCGCGAGATACTCTGGTGTGCCGCAAAGCGTCCATGTACGGCCTTTAACGCGTTTCGCGAAACCAAAATCTGTCACTTTGAGATAGCCTTGCGAGTCTATCAATAGATTTTCGGGTTTAAGATCTCTGTAAATAAGATCTAGGTAGTGAAGGTACTCGAAGGCTAGAACTATCTGGGCTGCATAGAACCGTGAATGGGGTTCAGAAAATCTTCCAACCTTCCGCAGATGAGAGAACATTTCCCCACCAGGGACATATTCCAGTACCATGTACAGGTTCGAGTTATCTTTAAAATGAAATTTAAGACTCACAAGGAATGGAAAATTAATTGCCTGTAAGATACGTTTCTCGTTGAGCGTATGCTCCACTTGCTTCAATTTCACTACTTTCTGCTTATCTAATATTTTCATAGCATAATATTCTTTTGTTGGTTTATGTTGCACTATCATAACTCGGCCGAATGATCCAGTACCGAGTGTTTTTATTCGCTCAAAGTCATTTAATCCGGCGGTGTTGGTAGGATTCTTCTTCCATTTCTCCTCGAAGTCTTCTTTCGCCTGGTCAAGAAATTCCTTGACGCTCTCGGCGGCATCCACCTTTTTGTTGGCGGTGGCAGCATTGTTGCCCATGGCGCACCCCACTAGACTATTCTACTGACTCTAGTCGCCGTTATAAGGACTGCCTTTTGCACTAATCGATGCCTGCCTTAAACGTCCGCGTAAAAAACGGGCAGGTCAACACAAACCGATTTTAAACACGTACATTCTAACTTTTAAAATATTTGTCACGTCACAAATAACACTTGTAGGCACACATTGACACTATAAATTCGAATTCGAGATGTATCAAAGAATATTTTGTCACATTCACAAGAATAAAATGGCTTCCACTGAACTCGATCGACAGAGCGAGAACGAGCGAACGATTTGCTCACGGGTGGCGGTCAATTACGACAGTGTTGCCCTTCTACATTAATATGTACAACGTATCCTCTTAAAACTACCAAATTGTAAAATTTCAATAAAATATATAATAATGTTTTTGAATAGCACACGTAACTTCTAACAATAAAAGGATCTCGATTGCTACAATATTACTTTTTTTTATTAAAAGTTTAAGACAGATGTTTATAAATTATTGTCTACTCCAAGACGTAAAAATAAACCTTACATTTGTATTGAAAACTTTAACAAAATACTATCATTAAGATTAATAGTAATGAAATAAAAGTGCAAATAATAATTTTAATAAAATTAAATATTATATTACTTTTTATGCTTGGGCGTGCTTATAGGCTACAGGTGTAATAAAGTTATGATATCTTAATGGTAATTTAAACCTTGTCATAATTATTTTTTTAGAGGAAATGTCACAAAGAAAATAAAGTTAATTATTAAATATGGAGTGTTACACATCTTTTCACCGGTGAAGGCCATATTTAAAAGAAACAAACAAAAATGGCTTATGAAGTGTATATGTCAAAACCAAACTGTCAGTTCGTATTTTGGGGGTATAAAAGTTTAATTTTTAGACATTATACCAATAGATGTACATCTAAAAAATCAATAACAAAATCCAAAATAACAAAAAATTCAGGGCTTTCAATATATTCATAATACAGACTTACTGGCTTTCGTTTATAGTAAATATTTTATAAGTATATCAGGTTAAATAAGATTTGATATTCCAAATCACGCAAAATATTTTTTGCCAACTTTACTAATATTCCAATGTTATTGGATCTATTAACAAATGATGCTAATAAACAAGTTATATTATACTTGAAGATATCTATCTTGGGACTATTAAAAATATTTTAAACGAGTTATCTTTTTTTAACAAAATGTCATTTCATTGAATATTAATTGTTGCACCTAAATAAGAAAATTCTAATAATAATAATAATGAAAACTATATTATTGTCGACGTGACATTAAATAAACGTTTATGCAAACTAAAATATTCTACCATAGGGCTCTTAAAATGTATGTTTGGCAACACTAAATACTTACAGCATTTCATCTCAGAAACAGATGGCGTTGTTATCAGTAGAAAATAACTGAGGAAAAACCCAGAGCTATTTGTAAAATAATAAAACTTGAACATCCCGTATTATGGAAATACATTTAAGGTCAAATATGAATTTATTAAAACATTATAAGCCAATCGATGGCTCTAAACAACAATATTAAATATCTATTGTCGTTTAAATCTTATTGTACCTATAGGTATCACAAATGCAAATTATCATACTGTTTTCTGTGTTTAAGTATACTAAGTTATCTTAAATACCTACGTTTTTATTATACATAATATATATAGGCAAATTTTATTCTGAAATGTGATTATGGAAACGAATGTGCCTAAGGATTCTTTGAAAACGATATGTCGAATTTATTATTTTAGATATTTGAAAATTGGTAAGGGGTAGAAGACGTGAATGTATATCGAATTTTCTATCCTTTTTTCATATCTTAAGTGAATTCACGATCAAATCCGTTTGGTGTGATAATGCATATCTGTTATTGATGAAAAGTCCAAAACAATTCGTAACTATTATTCAAATATGAAAAACTAATTTGCTTTTGTTTCATTCAAGTCCAAGGTAACATTTCAAGCTAGTAACGAAAGTTACAAATTTTAATTTACAGGTCTTTTTACATTTACCAATTTAAAAACTTCAGAGGGATACATAATTATGAAAAAAAAAATTATTAAGCAAGCTTTGTATAAGTTTTAGTACACAGTTAACTCTAAGCCAATAAGAATTAAAATTCGACGAACTAGGGTGCAAGCTACCATGAAAACTAACTGCCATATACGCAACGAAAGAGACGAAAATATACAATTCCTATAACTCTGTCCCTTTCACTACACAGACCGATGACCGCCAATATCTTCCGTTGTAAAGGCCAGAAAAAGCAAGCGTATCAACTTTATGTTATATGCAATAATGACTATAATCCAACAAGACTTAAAAACACTAACCCACAGCATAGCAACATAGGTATTCGTGTACTTTTAAAATAATACAAGAACTTGTAAAAATTAAATATGACGCCATATCAAAACTTTTTGTATTGTAATTGTAAGATTCATATTTAGAGACTGCTTTGAAAACAGTATAAGGTAGGGACAGAAAAATTATGAAAAGACGGAAATATCCGCTTACAAAAGAATATCATATGTACAACAGTCAGCACTCTTCTTTATACGTATTAAGGTTATGATCTTCAGAGAAAATATTGTAGCTTTTCATTAGTGTAGGTACACTAAAATAATGATTTTATCAAACAATTATAACGTCTAGTTAATTAATTCTATCTTTCTTTTTATATCCGTATATTCTCTTCGGTGAACACAATTTAGATAACCTGACTGATTTGTACATTAACAATTACGTTGAAAGTAATAAAATTATATATAGCGTTATATACACGCTGTAATATGTAATAAACTTATGTAAAATCTTGCAACGGTGCTTCAAAATTCCTAGTTAACTCGGTAATTATAAGAAAAACCTTTGCCTACTTTATTACTATTTATAAAAAAAAACATCTCCTACCGTATTTCCGCTCAATATATTCAAACTTAATATTGTTAACTATCCAATTTTTAAGATTTATCAAACTAAACCAGGTAAATTAAACATTAAGTCTACTTAACTTCAGCAGAATAATAACGGGCAAGTTTGACTAAATCTGTGGACGGTAAAATAAGCTTTATTTACACTCTAATATATGTCATTATTCTACGGCAAAATCTGCAACAAATAATTAAAAATTGTTACAATAGCCAGCGATAACAATAATGCGAGTATGAAAATGATTATAAAATCATTTTGCACACACAAACCCGGCGACACCTATGGCGGTCGAACTGTCAAAACATTCGGCCATCTTGTTTTACAAATAGCCGTTAGGTAAAACTATACAAAGATAAAATACTAACATCTTAAAGTAGACTTATTACATATTCCCATTCAAGGTTCTTACCTGACTAATGTACATTTTTTTAGCTGGATTGTTCTTAACGCATTCATATTCTGACGAAATCAGTGACGAGTGCCAAGATTTCTTTCAAAAGCCAACGACCCAATACACCTACCAATTTATTCTTACCGCGATACCGCTCAAGGTGAACTCTATTACGTTGCTTTAAATGTTATTATTGACTGTATTTATCCAACATGTTTTGAAATTTAATGTTTCAAAGATCTGATATTTTCTGGCTTTAGAGGTGAACTGAAATCTCTTTGGCGGAAAATACACCAGCGTTTAAAATAATGTTAAATTTAGACGAAGTAATTTTGTAGCTAGTATTTATTATTTTAACTATTGGTATTTACCTATTTGAATTGAGAATTAAAATATATTAATAAGTTCGCGTACATAATTTAAAAAAAGACTTTTGTGTTATTCTTTTTCCAAATGCTAACCACCCAAATTTATTTTGTTATTTTGAGGACATTCGCATAAGGCAATGAACTTCCAAAATACACGAGTACATGTAAATCAGGTTAGAGTTTACTTATAAAATATTCATTCTGCTAAAATAATTTCATTCTACTCAAAAATTCACAACTTTTGAACCGATTTGTAATTTTTTTCTCATCGACAAACACAATTCATTATTTATTTTTAAACATATTATATTATTGTATAAATAATATGTATAGATAACAAGTAAAATATTTTTTCCATCCTATTTCTGTGCCTTTTAGATTACTGAAGTTATTCATAATTCCTAAAACGTTGATATTTTTTTTTACTTATGGCGGTAATTTTTGTATAATTTAGATTTTTTTGAGGGGGATTTTTTTTTGTGATTCATCTCATTTTATATTTTTACACGAGCTGGAGCGTTGTATATTTTGTCTCTGTCTACACACTTCATGAAATTCAAGGTTGCTGGAAGTGGAACTTGCAACTATATCTATCTCGCTTTTATGTATGTGGATACGTATATGACTATTTCATTTTGGGAAGTTAGCTCCGCTTCAAACGCGTGACCCTGCAAAACACCGCGCACATTTTCCTTCTTTCTCCTTCATTTGGTCTCCAGTGTTTGTGCAGTGAGCGTTGTTGTTCGTAGTGCGAAGCACGTGCCGGATATTTTTTATTTGATATATCAAGCAAATATAAATTCAAATTTACCAAAATGGCAGACGCAGCTATTGAAAAGAAGTAAGTTATGTACATATATTTTTAATTTATAAGAATTATATTTTATAATTTTATGTTTTGGCGGCTTTGGAAACGTGATCAAAATGGCTTCCTATTTTGTATTTCGCATTTTAACTTATTATTTTCTAATTATTTGTTGAATTAATTAAAGTCTGCATAAGTTTTAGAAGTGTTTCGATAAGTTTCAACGTTTTTATAACGTTTTTGTGGTCTATTGACGTTAGACGCCAACACGCGGGAAAATTCTCGTTTGACAAACATGATATAAAACCGTTTCAAAAGTTATTGTGTTACTACGGAGTGATTAGTTTTAACTGCTCATAAGTAAATAAGCATATAACCATATATATATAAAGGTGTTTCCGTGCATAACATTAACGGGAAAATTGAAAGCATGCCGGTGAGCGCGAATAGCTTGTTCAAGATGGCGCTGTGTGCACGGCGTGCCGGCGCGGTAGCGTCATCGGCGCGCGCTTGTTTCAAATTCGCTGAGACTTGCGAGTTTTGCAACTCGTTGGTTACATTATAGTTTCGTGGGCCGCGTGTTGTCATTAGTTATTTTTAACGTTTTCTAATCTTCGACTCGAGCCAAATTACTGGAGTTGGCTATAGATTAAGTTTTAAGTTCGCTTCCTTGTTACTTTCCCACATTCATGCAGGCAGTCTTGTGCAACAATTGCCACTTGTTTTTGTTCCGGCACACTTCCTTTCTATCGCCCCACTTGTTAAATGTGCGTGCGTATGTTGGTTAGGTTGTAAATTACGATATACCGTAATGGTGCCAAGTACCTTGACAGCCTAGTTTGTAATAACATTTTATTGCGACTAATGTGGTATGCGTTCAGCACTGCAAATAGTACAAGGTCTTGCAATTAGATGCACATAAATCTAATTAGATTATTACTTTGACCGTTGTGATATTCTTTTAATTCCCCTAATCCACTTATTACCAACTAGCTCAAAACCTAACTTTGTTATTACAGAGACGCCGCGCCCGAGGAAGTTTCCTCGACTGAGGCGGCAAAAGAATCTCCAGTGAAGAAATCTCCCGCTAAAAAGGTAGCAGAGCCCGAGAGCAACGGTAAGGAAGAGAATGGTAGCGGAGACGCGCCCGAAGAGACACCAGCTGAAAATGGAGACGAAGACAGCAATGACGCCGTTGAAAACGGTGATGCCGTCGGTTAGTATTACAGAGATTACCATACATATTATATACCATTTAGTTTCAAAAGAGGTATACTAATGTATGATGTATTTATTTTTAAAATAATCATTTATCAAATAATCATTTCAGATACATTTTTCATTAAAGTAGAATAATAAACAAATTTTTGTTTCTTACAGAAGAAAAGAAGGAAGCCGGTGTCAAGAGGAAATCTGTAGCAACAGACAATGGTGAGTCTGAAAAGACAACACCAGAGAAGAAGTCGAAAGTGGTTGAAGAGGCTCCACCCGCCGAGGAAGAAGCGGCCTAAAGATACACAAACAAAACGCTTGGTTTACTGCAATGCATTCATGTTCATTAGGGTTCAACTCCTACATACATATCCTCTATATACATTTACAATGCCAAAACTATAGTTTTTATACATTGTTACATATTTGTACGCTTTATATAACAGAGTTGGGCCCTTTTGCGACCGCACTAGTTTAGGTTTATAATACAAATAAATGTATTTAACTTACCTGTGGAAGTACCTGTGAAGTGTAAATTTCTTAACAGTCATGTCATGTGCATCGCAGTGAACTGACCATGCACAAGATTGGATTCCGAGTTTGCTGTTTGCGTATTGGTTATTGAATTGAATCATTGGTCATGGAACATTTCCACCACTAGGTACTGCCAAAGTTATTCACTCAATGTGAAGATCAGTCCGGGATCCGTTCTGTGAACGATGCGACTCAACGGCTTCAGTAACAAGGATTTTATTAAGATAAGGTTAATTAAAATTAAAGTGTTAGATAAATAATTCAGTTGTAAATTTAAGTTAGCAATTTAATGTCGCACATTTACTACATAGGCATTATTTACTTAACCAATAAACATTCCTTTGACTTGGGTTGGAATGCGTCGTGGACTTGCCTTGATTGAAGTCCGCCGTGCATCAGTAATTTTAAGAATTTTAAAGTTCAAAGTTGACAAGGTGATAGTTCATATTGACATAACTAATTTTTTTTGTGTGCTATTTTTGAATTCTATGGGTCTTTATTTTCTTATTGCTGTTTTTTTTTTCTAATTTATTTTTGCTTCTCATTAATGTGATAGATACAAATCTCGAATGTAAGATGTCTCTGCGGATGTGAAACCTAATTCTCATGCTGCAACAAATATTTGAAACAATGTTCCAAGCCGAGGAATTATATCTTAAGATTTTGACTAACTTTTTTCAAATTATTGTTCGGACCTTAATAAATTCTGAAGTACATATAGTTTTAGACCGTAGTTTGTACAGTCTAACACTACTTAGTGAGTCAGTGTTTGTAAAAGATTTTTAAATTCAGGCAATAAAATAGTCTAATAAATGTTATCGTTTTTTATATTCCCTGTTCCATATCAATTAATTCACGGTTCTTCATATTTAATTATTACCTATACATTGTAACAAAAATACAGCCGTAGTTACAAAATAATGTACATAACACAAAGGGTATATTACACTGCATAGTTAATTATATAACTGAAAAGAAAAAGGAATATGTAATTGTTACGAGTCTCGTCCATGCAGTATTCAGTATATAATGAGTATTATTACATCGTGTACATAGAACCTGATGTTTAAGTGATGAGTATAGAAAACATCAATTACTAGGGGCGAATCAAGGCCGGACGTCGCCGTGGTGACTACTTGGTACACAATACATTTATATGCCTCAGTATCATACCTCGCAGTAACAGCCGACAGGATGATCTTACTCAATATTCTTCTTATTTATTTCTTCAGAACGATCCTTTCGCAAACGACACAGAATATTAATGTTTGTAAGTAACTTATTGTAAAGAATTTACCAAAATTTCGGTTCATTTGACTGATTCTTTTTTTAAGTGTTGATAAACGAAGAAAATAACGCACTGGCTGAAAGATCTTTTGAAGTAGCCAAAGAGTATGTAAGGCGGAATCCCGGTTTAGGTCTAGCCGTTAATCCAGTAATCGTTGTTGGAAACCGAAGTGATGCTAAAGTTTTTCTTGAGAACGGTATGTATTTGATAATAGCAAGTAGATACTTCGGATAATATAAAAATTAATTTTTTCGAGTAAGTCTAACAAAAAAATATTTTTATAATATTGAAATTGATTCAAACGTGTTGTTTCATGTCACCTTGTTTAGATTGTATTATGATTAGTTTGCAGAAAATATAATGATATGATTTCTGCGAAGAAAACGCCTCATGTCGTCTTGGATTTCACGATGACTGGCGTCGGTTCGGAAACTATAAAGTCATTTACCGCAGCTCTGGCTTTGCCAACTATTTCTGGTTCCTTTGGTCAAACGGGTGACTTACGACAATGGCGTGCCCTTGTTGATAATCAAACTAAATATCTGTTACAAGTCATGCCTCCAGCAGACATCCTGCCAGAGGCCGTACGGGCAATCGTTATGAAACAAGATATTACTAATGCCGCTATCATTTTTGATGAATATTTCGGTTAGTAAATTATAATAGAAAAACTGTTTCATAAGTATCTACGTAGATATTATTTTCTTTATAGTAAACACATTTATAATAAACTTATTCCTTTCTAGTTATGGATCACAAATATAAATCGCTTCTGCAGAATATTCCGACACGTCATGTTATTACTCCCGTTAAGAGTTTCAGCAAGGATGACATAAAAACTCAGCTAAGAAGCTTACGAGAGCTGGACATAGTGAATTTTTTTATCGTCGGCAGTTTAAGGACTATAAAAAATGTATTAGATGCCGCAAATGAAAATCAGTACTTTGGCCGAAAGACGGCTTGGTTTGCTTTATCTTTAGATAAAGGGGAAATAAGCTGCGGCTGTAAAGACGCTACAATAGTTCATGTAAAACCAACGCCGGATGCCAACAGTCGAGATCGATTAGGAAAAATTAAAACGACGTACAGCATGAACGGGGAGCCTGAAATCACTTCCGCGTTTTATTTCGACCTGTCATTGAGAACATTTTTATCTATAAAGTAATGACTTTTAGTAAACGTATTTTATATGTAATGCTTATTCCCGTTTTAGTGCACACGTGTAACGTAGAACATCTAATTATAGCTTGGTTTATTCCGCGAGAATATACAGCTTATGATTTTCCAGGTCATTGCTGGACTCTGGTAAATGGCAAAATGATATGAATTTTATTACTTGTGATGATTATGATGGCAAGAATACACCTAATAGGAGTTTAGATCTCAAAACTGCTTTTCAAGAGGTATTACGATATTATGTTACAAATAAATTAGAACTTCAATATTAATGTATTTAAAATTATATTGTCTATTGTCGTGTACTGCATCACGGTTTAATTTTGGAGCGATTTCGTCATCTAGGTTATAATTTTAGGTGAAGGAAACACCGACATACGCTTCATTTTACATTCCCGAGGACGATCCAATGAACGGAAGAAGTTATATGGAATTTTCCACTGATTTAACGGCCGTCACCATCAAAGATGGGGCATCCATAGGAAGTAAGACTCTGGGGTCGTGGAAGGCTGGCTTATCCAGTCCCCTATTATTAACAGATCCTGATAATATGAGCGACTATTCCGCTCAACTGGTGTATAGAATAGTTACCGTCGAGGTAGGTGAACGAACTTCACAATGTTTAAATTCTTTTGATAACTTGTTTATATACAGTTGTGTAAACAATTGGTTGACGTTCTGTCATAAAATGTATCATTGTTTCTTATATTACATGTCTATGTACATATATTACAATTATATATTATTAACTTTGTAGCAACAACCTTTCATTATTAGAGACGAAGAAGCGCCGAAGGGTTTTAAAGGTTATTGCATTGATCTTATCGAGGAAATACGACAGATTGTTAAATTTGATTATGAAATAACGATAGCACCGGATGGAAGCTTCGGTGTAATGGATGAGAATGGTAACTGGAATGGAGTTATAAAGGAATTGATGGAAAAAAGGGCAGATATAGGTTTAACGTCATTATCCGTAATGGCGGAAAGGGAGAACGTAGTCGATTTTACTGTACCTTATTACGATTTGGTGGGAATAACAATTTTAATGAAATTGCCAAGAACTCCTACGTCACTGTTCAAATTCTTGACAGTTTTAGAAAATGATGTTTGGTTGTCTATTTTGGCTGCATACTTTTTTACGAGGTAAGCCATAATTTATGCTGGCAACACTATTTGTTTTATACATTACACGCTTATCTATTAAGAGGAACATTTCCTACATTGTTCAGTTAGCAACAAGTTGAGTTCGTTGATAACCTTATTACTATTCAATGGTTTATAAGGAAGGACACGTTATCTAGTATTAATTACCTACACGTTACTTATAATTAGGTTCTCTTATAAGTAGGAAGTAGGCAACTAAAAAAATCAAAAGTATTTCTTTTATTGCGAATTATTCATTATATAATTTTGAAACCGTTTGTAAATTGCCTTTAGTCAAAATTTGCTATGTAACCTTTATATTGAATGAAATGATTTAATTTGCTCGTAAAACGTGCAATATTTCCAGTATAAAAATATACGATGCACAAATCATTATGTGATTTAATAAACTCCGTAAATTGTGTTTATATTTCAAAGATTTA
>JAAAKD020000034.1:6909076-6925364 GCA_010014825.2 Danaus melanippus
CTTGACAAAGGTAGTCGATCCCAGCATATCTGACCATAATTCGTGACTCATCCTACGGAGATTATCTCAAATAATGTGCCGGTGAACTCGTGAGCCAACCGAGCGATATTGGAAAGGCTTAAATTAGAACTTATCAATGTCATCTCATACAGAACCACAATACAGCCTCGTTTCAAACAAAATTAAAACCTCGATGCTGGATACCTGTATATCCTATCCTTGACTGGTTTATTGCATTTATCTGTAACGAATCGATGTTTGGATCGCTAACATTAAACATCATAGAATCGTCTTAAAATCTAGCGATGGTCGAAAAAACGTGGCTTTTTTTAAGAATAGCACCAGGCAATGGACGTGATCTATAAAATTTTTACCGTTCTCAGAATCACCAGCGGTCACGATCAAAAGTTGGGATTTCATAACGTCTTGTGCTGGAACCGTGACCCATTCGATGCTGGCATTTGATATCCATGTAACATTATACTTCTGACTAAATATGGATCCTTTTAAAAACTATAGTAAAATCATCACAAAACATTCCTTAAATCTATGCTTATATAAAAAATATTCCTTATTAAATATCTCAAACAATTGTTATTAGAAATCAGTCAAGCCAAAGAGAATCTTCATGACACATGAGTTTATTTTACAAAGAACTACCTACACATATTAAGGATGTCATTAATAAGACCAAACTCATCTTTAAATCCTATTATTTTTGTACGAACAATATTAACAGTAGAAAACATCCAGAATCTTATCACCCGTTAAAATAACAAAATTTAAATATGTATAATGATCATTCACGTCAAATAAAAACCGGGTTTCCTTTGTTTGTTAATATTATTACAATTTAAATAGATTGCAATGAGGAATAGAAAAACGATGTCGGAATTGTTTCATCATCCACAAACATCGGGCTGCAAGTACCATTTGTCAAGAACGATTTCACTAATCTGACCATAAGTTACGTCTCGACTTTGTGACACAAGATAATCCTACAGTGAAAGGATTCCTTTACTAAAAGAACCGATGTTTGTAGCGAGGCATTATATACAATTTATAAGTGAAGGATGAATAAATAAGTCTAAAAGGAGATTCAGTATCTATCCTCGGATGCCTATTACTTGACAGGAAAATGGATTGCTATTGAATTTTTTATTCTTGTTGTAACCTTTCAAGAAGTCTTTTTGTAACGTTTGAAACCTTGCATAATATATTCGTAATTAGTATGAGTTATTTGATATAAATGATAACATACTATGTATTTTTTAGTATAGAGTTGTAGCTCGTAAATATTTTGCACAGTAATATAACATCGTATGGCCGTTACATTTACTTAACCAATTATTTTCTGCTTGTCAGTAGTAATTACTCTTTAACTACCTCGGACGCCTCCTTACCGGTCATAATGGACATGCAATAAGCACATAGCACTAACAGTATCACGAATCTAATAACGATTAGAAATTTAAATTATACATCGCCAATGAAACAATAACAACCACGTGTTGATATAGAGTCATCCTAACATGATGGTTAATTCATGGTCGTAGCACTAAGACTCCCAAGTGTGGACAATGCTTGGACAATTATAGTGTCGTGTGTGGGCGAATATGCAAGTTGACTTTTAAGGCTATCAGTAAATCTAAACTGGCTAATAAGTCCCGGATTTTGAAAACAAACGTGCGAAACCCATTTAAAAACAAAAGATATTTTATAATAATTAAAATAAACTAACCAATAAAGTTTAAAATGTTTTACACTATTACATTTGCGACATGTGTTTGAATTGTAACACATTTAGTAACATAATGGAATTATGCATCATCTTGCAATCGTTCTCATTCTTGTGTAATTTGCATATAAAACAGCTATGTTTATATAACAATAACTAATAAATCTTGATTTAATTAGTGTTTAATTGCTCAGGTATGCTGGGATTATAATTAGGTTAGCACTCGAAAGTATTATTGGTTGATTACTATTCAATATGATTAATTTAAACATTTCAAGCCATAAATTGTCTGCAAAACAGACTAGTTTACATAAATAACACACTACCATTTGAAAAATCAATGTACAACAGTATATTTATTTTAAAATAACCAAACTTGAAGCTAACAGACAGTATCCACTATCCACGCATTGTGTTAAATGGTTGTTTTATATGAACAAACATCCAACCAGTTTGTAAAGACGCTCCTATCTAGGTTCTTGACTAGCACGTGTGGCTTGCATACACCGATTGATTTACAATGGTCTCCAGGAGGCATTATCAGTTTATTTATTTTAACTTGTAAGATTCTTGGACTGTTTTTACATTAAGATCAACCAACCGGATGTCGGAATGATCGAAGTTAAAACAAACTTAAAATATCAATGAATAAATATATTGTATATTCTTTTATGTTATTCTTCTAATAATCATTAGTAAATATCTTTTCAAGAATACAAATGAACACAGCACTGACTTAATGCATCCGTCGTAAAATAATAATATACCTGTTGTGTGAAGAGAATTATTTGAACACTCGAATGATACCAATAACTATACCTAAGGCTTAAAATTTATTTTAAATTTACTTAATCATCGACATCCGCTTTATGGCACGACATTTTTGCTCTCTACCTTGCAACAAGTTTATTTCTTTAACGGTTGTTTAATAGATAACCAATAAACCCAATCTTTGAGCTGTCTAGACTTTAGACTGTTGAAAATTTCTTCTATTTTGTGACCTTTTATAAAAAAAATCATGTATCGATTGACAATGTCATATTTTACAATATTGAATTATTATCGTTATTATTATTGTATATTTGCTTCATAAAGTAATACTTTCACAGAGTATTTCTGCCATAGTACGTTAGAGCTTTGACCTGGAATAATGCTATAAACCTAGATGTTATCTTTGCTGTGTGCCTGGATATTTATTGCTTCTGCAAAATATCCCCATTCAAAAGATAGGCCTAGGTAGTATTTGTTAAAAAATATTATTTTTGTATCAATATTATTAATAAAAATGTCAATAAACAGTAGTTGTTTTAAAAAAATATAACAGATTATTTAGTAATAAAGTTAAGTAAATAAAACTTACCCCGTTTATCGCCGAAAATATAATTAAATCTGGTAATAAACCAAACCGGCATCAACAGTCCGATAACTCACTGAATAAATCACAATTCAACACACTTTTTTCGAAGTAATGTTTTAAGTACGTAGGTATATTAATATAAATTTGTCGAGTTATTAGCGATATGTTATTTCGAAGACAAACCGGCGTGGCTCGTTCTCAACGAAGCACCGCGTGCATTTCAATGGACGAAGTGTAAACTGTGCTTTTTGTATAGCGCCCTCTCTTTCACGCACGCTGGTGTGACAAGGACGGCGAACTAGCTACCATCAAGTTTGGGTTTAAGCAAGTGGCGACTTCGCCCACAATTTTTGTTATTCTAAAAAATACCCAATCTCTTCGATACGTGCGTGACAAATCCATAGAAAATTATTGTACAGGATTGCATAAAAATTATTTATTACCAAAAATATATATAAAATAAAACTACAATGTTGATTTGTTTATTTTTATTATCTTCCCACAGGTGGCAAGAACCAGAGTAGCGAGCACAACCTAACGTAACGAATTATGGTAACTATTTTCAGGGATAACCACTTCTAATCGATTGAGTAAATACTGTTATCTAAGAAACCTGATTTTTAATAAATTTAACAACTATTCTATTAATAATAGACTACATATTATTTAGAACAAAATAAACGGTGCCGATACAAAACGCATCGCATCAGTTTTAACACCGAAGCGCGCCATTGGCCGTGAGATACAGATAATACAATAATGCGTCGTCAAAACTCTTAACACTGATTCAAAAAGGTTTCACATTCATTGTAACAGATCTTTAAGGCACCGAAATAAAAAAATAATGTACAATCCCTAGAGCACTGCTACTACCCCGGCCTTTATTTTCTAATAATTTATTGATTTTGAAACCAGAAAAGAAAATACATTTATTTATAAACTAGTACAAATATTCCGGTAACCGAGGCCGTTGGCTATCGGTTACAAGCCCACTTGTCTATTGAGGAGAGCATACACTTGGAAATATCTACTTTATTATTATTAAATTTTAAACGTGTGCTAATTTAGCGACGTGTCCGAAAAGTTTTATATTTAAAAACAAACAAAAAGAAATCCGCTCTCATCTCAATATTAGAAAAAAAGAATGGTTGTAATATATACATATATATATATATATATATATATATATATATAAACTGTGAAATTCTACAAATTGTATTACATATAATATATTGACAAAAAGCTCATTTGCCACGTAAGAGTTAAATGTGGCTTACAAGTGAATATTTTTTGGGGGCACGATTGCCTCCTCACGTCACTACCGACAGTTTAGTAATCTTCAAATCATCGATACAATAATCATATTTATGTTTCAAATAAAACCACGTCAATGTGATGATGAGATGATAAATTTAACTTTATATTAAATGACACGATTTTATTTGAAACAAAAGTACAAATAGAATTACAATACAAAAATTTCCAGTCGTTTATCACACACATGATTACATAAACTAGAGGCGACAAGATGTAACACCAGTATAATTGTTGGGCAGCTTCTCTTGTAAACTGTAAAGCTGTTGTTGCGACTGTAAAGCTGTTGTTGCAAACTGTAAAGCTGTTGTTGCAAACTGTAAAAAGGTTGTTACTTCCCAGCAACAATTCTACTGGCGAACATAGTATTAGGTTCTGTGACCGCCATATTAGCCGTCCCCCAGCGGAAGTCACAGAATCTGTTGTCTTAAACAACTCTAACATTGTTAAAGAACAACTTATCCAGCTGTTTCGGATACAATTACAAACATCAAGTGCATAGGCACATTACATGAGATTATTTTCTAATCAAACATAATATTATATGCGGACTTGACTAATTATTACAAGTAATTTTTTTTTTGGATTTTCTTTTATTTTTTTTCCATGTATTCTTTAGCGAATATCGTTAATGGAATAAGTACAATACGATATGAAATGACGGAGCGAAATGAACAAAAAAAAAACAATGTTCCATAAGATTACATGATACAAAATATGATGATGGCGAATAATTAGTTCACATGATATTAAAATTACCGAAATTGCTAATCATTCCGTTGTCTAAGTGTTGCCATGTCTGAAACGTTCCGAGTCTCCCTCGTTATGGTGGTAACATTATTATACATTTCAGATACGACATTCCCTTTAAAACAAAAAAAAATAAAAAATACATTTATATAGAACTGAAAATTCTTATACATTAATTTGACGTTATTTTTAAATATATACAAATAAATTGTCATACCGATAGACATCTGCAGAGAAATATTATTAATTTATTTATTTATATAATAATCATTTTTTTTTGTGTATTTTTTATTTGTTTTCAGTTATTACAAAAAAAAAACAAAAGGAAGTAAATCACGCTACAGAAATAATAAATACAATACAATATATAAACACGACAAAACGGTAGCAAAGATTTGAAAAACATATGACAACGTAATTAAGGCGATTTTTAAACGATACGATACATATAATTATATGAGGAACCGAGGTGTAGAGTTTAAACGTCACTTATTATTCGTATCAGTGACGTCTTAACTTTATACCAAATCTAACGACAGACAGACCGATTCCTATAAAAATGAAAGATACAACATATACATTTCTTATATATTATATAAACTATAATATATCAACAGTTACGGATACATCGACTGTTATCTTTATAGGTATTCGCTGTAAATTATATTACAATATAACACGTACTGTTCAATATATTAGACATTGATATAAGCAAAGCCGACAGCCAAGATCCGTTATTTACAAAGGATTCTCAAACGCCTACGACTTAACCTTTAATATTGTACACAATAAGATCTTATAAGTTACAATAGTTACTAACACACGGCCGGAGGACGAAAGTTAATGATTGCAATAATTTTAATAAAGGAACCTTCATAATATATTAAACAGTACGGATCACGCTACAATCAAATACCACAACACCGGTCAGTACATAACGCACTACAGAACTCCGCTAACACCCCCAATATAGTCCATCGCTGATAACTACACGTCCCAACTAACGGGCAGAATAAAATTAAAACACCATAAAACCATTCTCGACACGATTCTGCCACACTTACATTAGGCGGCTAATCAATAAAATCGCCGCTTTATAAACTTTTAGACAAACTGGACCGTCAAAAACAATCTATTGATAACTCATTATATATAGCACCTAGATATTAGCCAACACAATACTAGCATCCGAGACGCCCGGCTGGTGACACACTGCAGCGACGCAGGCGGACATGCTGATCTTAATATTTACAAGAACGGCGTTCAGATACGAGGTCCAGATGTACACGGCTCCCCGATCGTTCCCATCCAAAAATTACCAACAAAAAACAAATTTACCTAGCATATAATAATTTTTATTAGAAGAGAATTTTGATTGCCAAAAAGAAACGAAAAAAAAGTAACAAAAAAAATACCAGTTCACTATTTTAATATTAAATCGTTTAAATAACTCCGGACGATATCATTGTAAGAATTATATTAGAATCGTCCAACATGTTTGATATGGAATGCTGCCGCCTACGGGAGAGTTCATGTCCAACCAAAAAGTATATATATAAGATTAATAACAAATACACTGGCCAAAAAGTCGGCGTCTTTATGTAAATAGAATATCTTTAGTATAATAAATAGAAGTCCTAGTCAAAAAAAAAAACAGCCAACGTAATGAAGCCGCAGCATTCCATCAAACAGAACATCAATATAAAATCGCTACAAAGGAAACATTCAACTAAAATCATAGTCATAATCCTGCCCTCAACTACAAATCGAAAGATATGTTAGCACAATATATATTTTTTTAGCCTTTTTTTACCTCAACCGACCCCCGACGATGAGAGTTCTAATTAACTATTAAAACTATTTAATTAAACGTCACTTCGAGCGCACGACGCGCTTCAACTCAACTGTTTATAGAATAGTTGCGATTTTATATTGGCTCCCCGTCATACTTAGCACTTCCATCGAACACGCGGGGCACTACGTTATATAACTCGGAACAAGTTCGACAAATACATATATATATACAGCGAACGGTATACAGTCGTTCAGCGATCATAGAGGCCACCTTCACACAATATACGCGAAACGAACTGATTTTGACTACAGCCATCGTGAGGCCAGAGTAGATTACTCTCTATATATAAATGATCGGTTCAAGCTAATACTACGGTAGTCATCAATACTGTGATAAAATGGCCTCGTGATGAACATGTCAGAGGGTCTCACACCGCACTGAGACCGTGAGGCGATGACCGGCTCGAGCGACGGCGACGAGCGGCTACTATAGATCGTACTGGCTGAGGCAAACAAAATTGTCAAATCATACATGCTATATAGCCACAAAAAAAGGCATTGAAAACGTTGAGGAGGTGCAAAATTTTGTCAACATAATGTGTTACAGTATATGTATCGAAAGAACATCTCTTAACGTGAGGAGAGATAACGAACTAAACCAAAATAATATCTAAATAATTAATAAAGAGGCGCCGACCACGGCGGATCAAATAATCATTAATAATTAAAAGAGCCAGGGCGACCAATAGAGCGTGCTCGGCGACTCGGCGAGCGACGGCAGCGGTCAGCGAGTCAGCGGGCGGTCCGGGGACGCGCCGCAGCAGTGGAGGAAGCGAGCGTGCGGGTGAGAGCAGCGCGGGCCACCGCCCCCGCCTCCCCCGCCGCCACCGCAGTCCCCGGCCGCGCCCGGCCCGCCGCCCGCGGAGGACAAGCCGCCGCGCAGCGCCGCGCTGTGCCGCCGCTTGCGGTCCGCGCCACCCCCACCGTCGTCGTCCCCGGCCGCCTCGCTGGCGTAAAGGCGGTGCGCGGCGCTGATGTCTCGCAGCAGCTCCTCCCAGTCCCGCGAAAGCTCGTCGGGCGGGGGCGCGGCGGCAGGCGCGGCGGGCGAGGGCCGGGCGCCGCAGCGGCAGGCGTGAGCCTCGCTCCATATGCTCTCGATGGTACTGGCGCGCATCTTCTTCACGGAGCCGCCACACTCGTCGCACTCCCAAGCGGCGTCCGCTCGGCGCTCCGTCTGCACGCCGGCGTCGGTCTGCCGCAGCGGGAAGCGCAGCCGGAAACCCGGGTCGTCGAGGTCCGGACAGCGCTGGGCGGGGGTCAGATTGAGTCGGCCGTAATCGATGCCGCGGGAGGCGCGGTACTCGAGATAGCGCTCCAGAGTAGCGCCGAGGTACACGCCGCCGGACTCGCTGCGTCTGAACTCGACGGTGTCGAGGTCGCCGCGGATGTCGAAGGTGTCGCCGTCGGCGTAGCGAGGAGGATCGGCCTCAGTCTCGCGGCGGATCGGGCGGAAGTGCGTGCGGGACGAGGTGAGCGGGTCCTCGCGGTCGCGTTCGGGCTCGCGTCGCGGGGGGGCGCGGGGTGCGACCGGCGGCGGCGGGGGCTGCGGAGCGAGACGCCGCGGCGGCACCTCCGCGAAGCCACTGCCGTCGCGGCTGTGGTTGATGGCGGCCAGCGAGCGCATGGTCTTGGCCACGACGGAGAGTGCGTCGTAGAACTCCTCGCCTTCGTACAGTGCGAATGACTCTATCTCCTTCGGGCAAGGGGGTGGAGCGCGAGCATCGTGCAAACGTAGCGGTCGCAGGCGGGCACTGAGTCCGTCGGGGGAGCGCGGGGGGGAGGCGACGCGAGGTTCCACGTCGCCCGAGCGGATGCTTTCTGTGAGCGAGGCGAGGCTGCGTTTCTCGAGGGTGGGGTCTGCGAACAGCTGGTCGGAGGGCGACGACAGTAGGTCTTGGAAGTCGATGGGCAGATCCTGGTACTCGTCGTCAGGGGTATTCTGTTCCTTGGACCACAAGGCTTCGATGCTTCGATCGAACTTTGCCTCGAACTTGGCGTACAGCTCCTCTTCCATGGGAGACCTGGCCCGCGGGTTGAGATCCTCGGTGATGACCCACTCGGCGTCGAAGTCGAGGCTGTCATCCCATTCGGGCACCATATTGTCGTCGAACCTGAACTTGACACGTGTTATGTCCTTGAGCTCGTCCGTCACCGTGTTCTCGCAGGTGCCGTAACCCTCGTCTAGTGCTATGGCTCTGATGAACTCCTTCACCGGATCCTGTGTCTCCATGTCCCACACTCCCTCATGGGTCATCCACTCTGGCAGGTTCTCTTTACTCTCGAAAGACCTGCTGTAGCTGTTGTGACGCTTCCTGCTATTTTTCTTCGGCCCGTGGTATGAATTCCGTCGCTCCTTGCCCGAGCAGTACTTTTTGTTTTTTGTATTCCAATCTTTTGACATTGATAGTTCGCTTTGCATTTTGACTTTTGAATCAGTGGTAGTTTTACGACACCACGACGGTGGTGGCAGGTAATACTGCAACGGCGATTCTTGACCTTTCTTCAGAGCCGGGAATGCTGCGTAGTATCGTCGCACAGCCTCTGTCTGTTCTATGGAACAGGTTGGCATACCTACAGACGAGCCGTCTTGATCTTTAATGTCTTGAAGTCTCGTGCACAGCTGATCAACAATCTTGTCCAGATTAGGTTCCTGAAATTAACAAATCAAATTTATAATTAAAATTTTCACCACATACAAAAAAAAAGTTGTAAAATGGTACAAAAAAACCACAATTTATATATGTTGTGAGGAATCCTAACAATTATATGAATAGAGACAAAACATGTGATTCACTTAAATCATAAATACAATAATGACTATGCAAATAAATGATGATGGCTAGAATGCAACAATGGAACAAAAGAATGTATGCAAACCAAAGGGAAAAGAAAATCAGTGCACTTCACAGGCAACACAACACATATACATATCTTATAATAATCATTAACAAAAACACAATTTACAATAAACAATTATTATGAAAAAAATATACAATATCACTTCACTCATGTTGCCTATGAATTCAATAATTAATTGTGCATTTCTAAAGGCTTATATGACCGACCTTTCTGTAAGGATTCTTAAAACCATTTATCGTCTTCATTTTAATATTCCCACGGTAAAAATCCTTTTTCTGTACAATTGGGCACTGCATATCCTCTTCATGGTAAAGAAAATAATAAATTAGTTTACCACGTCTGATATAAAGTAAAGTTATATGGAAACTCATTACCTAATTGCTTATTGTTGGTTAAATTCTATTTAACCATCATTTGTTAAGCAGTGCCTCATAATTAGTTATCTAATGACTCATTAAAAAAAATGGATGTAATATTCAAGTAACACAAAAGTTAACTATATTTTCATATTAAGTAAGAGGTCTATAATTGCAACATCTAGAATAACTTCTTTTAAGAATTCATAGAAAACTTTTTCAATAACAATTGAATTATACATATAAATGATATTACAAAATTAATCTCATTAATAAAAGTACATAATACATCCACTTACACTGTATCATGTATTCATCGAATTAAATATGTATACTGTAATACATCTTTAATGTCTGGATTATGCATTAGTTAGAAATAAATTTAGAAAATAATGAAGGCTATAAAATAAATATGTGCTTGCAATAGATAGGAGATGTACTTATATGTATAAGATGTTCTAACAAAGGCAGCTACTAACCTGTGTAAAGTATTGCGGTTTCAGAAGGAGTTAAGGTCTAGGAACTGCTCTCGCGACGTTGCAGGCCAGCAGGCGTGGGCCTGGTGCTCTCTTTTATGTTTACGCATTCTGTCCGATATCATATCTGTTGCCATCAAACACAATCATCTTGCTCAGAAATCGTGTGTCCATTTTTCATTTGCCGGGGGCCGTGTGTAATATCGATCCTTTTATATGCCAATGTACTAATACATCCTTAATTCTTTGGCCAAATCTTTGCTAGTGTTTCGTTTTTGAATCTCGAGTCGACGGTATTCGCGTTTAGTGAATTTGGTTCATTGTCACTAGCTCTCGACGTATGACGCACTTGGTGCACCCCTTACTTCTGCAATATAAAACGTTTGTAGTTGCTATGATGTCACGTGTTGTTTTGTTTTAATTATCACTATGACTTGCACTTGCAAGGGCACAAAGAATTTCATGGAAACCCATACCCGCCCCGCCAGGCTAAATGGGTCGATGGCGCCAAACAAACGTCATTCGCTTGATTGTAATACAAATTCGCCATGCTTAGCCAAGGGCTTGGTTAAATATTTTATCATTTAACTACAAAAAAAAATAACACGAAACGTCTATATCTTAATTCGTTTACGGTACGTTTTATTCGAAACTATATTTTACAAGATCACGACAGGATTACATGATACACTTTCACTAGTTGCGCGATGCACTTCCGCATGTGCTAGTTTCACAGTTTTCTGATATGTAAAATACTTACCCTTAGTAGTTTATATGGGGAAATTATCATGATAGTTTCTAAATACACACTGCCCACATGAAAAAAAACATGGCAGCTAAACGAAGTGAGAGTTAAAAATTATAATTTGCGCAACGACGTCAAAAGATTGTAATGACGTCTCCTTATCGACCAATGATAATGCTTCGATTTTCAAATTTATTCAATATGGCTGACTGAGAGCCCGTGATTTTATGATTACATCAATTGTCGTTCAGGATTCGTCTAAATGTTTTCCTAGCCATTTATTGGAGGGTTCTGTATAATTTGGACCAATAGCAAATCGTTGTCTATGGTTTAAGTGTAATATTTCGCGCCATGTTTAAACCGGGAAAATCAAGCTCATTAAAGTGTATTTCTAAACATTCATTGGCAATTCTAATACACATATTTATAATTTGAAAAAAAGATTCGTCTATTAATACACTTTTATATTGTACTCGTTTGAGGAAAATTCAACGGCGTAAAGTTTTAAGAAGCTTTAGAACATATTTATAGTTAGAACCAGGTCATATTGATGTATTTGATGTAAAACATGCGAGGATACAAAATTAAATCATAAGAGTAGGTAAATAAAACAATTAATCTCATGACAACTGTATTTTCTTAATGTTTACAGTGTCACATCTATACGACAGTGAAATTAGTTACATTTCCATACTTTTCATTGTAAGTATAAATGTAATATACATCTCTCGGGTATGCATACTCATATATCTTACAAAAATTGCATCACATGCTTTTACAAGTAGTTGTGTCAATGTACTATTTAGGAGAACTTAATTATTAAATATACTTATAATTTAATGTAGTCATAGCATACAACAGCCAATTTTACTATGAACATAGTACAATGTAGGTATTAAACAATGAAATGAAAAAAGAAATACAAGATATTGTATGTTTTTGTAATCAAGAACAGTATGGAATAATGAATGGAGATAATATTGGTGTTGCGGTGGATAATACAAATTTGTGCTAATACATTTAAACTAAATAAATTAAAAATAAGCTTACTGAACATCAATCACAGAAATGCATATTCAATAACAATAATTCTCTGAAGAAACAAAAATAAAAAGAAATAATAAATATTTAACAACAGTAAATTTGTATGATATGGAATAATTATTCTTATATACAGCCGAGTGATGAATTTTATATTTTATAACAAAATACTAAGTCACAGGTGATACAATAATTTGTCCAATATATAACCTCTTAGACCTTATTATAGAAATAAAATGGTAGAAGGCATTTGAAGACAATAATCCCATGAAATTTAATAAAAAAATTCTAATTATATCAGAAGTTTTTACCTATGTTATTGTCATATGATACATAGCGCAAACAAATGCCCCAAACAAGACACATCCTTGTACATTTGCGTAGCAAATCAACAGGACACAGAGTATACGTAAATTAAATCTTATTTACATATTCACTAGAACTCATTATCAAAAATATAACTCTGTTTCTATAACGGGTGCATTACATAATTTTAATGCACATAAGTAAACTGTAACCGAACCACTTACAACAACTACTCCTATATACTTTCTAGATATTACCTGTTAGTAATAATTACAAATTTGTATAGAAACAGAGTATATTTCTTTAAGGGCTATCTGGCCGTTTGTTGTCTGGTTTTGTAACATCCTCGCTCTTGGGTAATGTTCCACCTTCACCAAATTTCTCTTCAGCTTTTTTCATTTCCCGTCTTTTCTGTGCTTCCCGGATAATATCGAACAGGTTCTGAAAATTTTTATTTTATATTTTATTAGACAGTTATAAGATATGGATTTTATCAACAAATATATGTAGATTTTTCTTATATAAACATAGAAAAATTTTAAAAATGGCAAACAAGTATTAACAAAGCTGAAATAAATACAATCTTTATGGTACTAAGAATTCCAAATTTAATTATAACATTTGGATCTAAAGCAGTAACAGGTAACAAATATTAATATTGTACGCCACAACCTGTGCATGACCCTAAAAATATATATACTTACAATTTTTATATACATACATTTTTAATTATTTTACATATATCTCATACCTTTCCCTCGGACTCGGTGCTCCTATCCTGTTCTTTGGCCGCAGTGGCTGCTTTAACTAAAGCCTTCTGTATTTTACTCTCCACTTCTAATATCTCCTCCTTATCCAAGAGTTCTATCAACTCTTGCATCTGTTTCTCTGATAGATTCACATTTTCGTTGCCGATTATTTCAAGCATCTAGAATATATAAATGGTTTATTGTAATACATTTTATACATTTTTAGCTTTTATCTATATATTATATATATATAGCATAATAATATTAACTCAGGTTTTTATGTATATATATATATACATATATTAATTACAAGTTCATTGTTTTTACATGAACAGAAAAAATATATTATAAATTAAATATGACGATTTTTTTTTTACATTTCATGTATAATCCTATTGGTAACATTATCTATTGTAAATTTTTTCTACACACTATTGAACATTATTTAATTTAATTTACTTCTTATTGCCTTACATACATATTGTTAGTTTAAACAATAGTTCATTTGAAATGAGATACATGCATAGTGGTACTTCTTATTATTATTGTATTAACATTTACATATGGGGAACTGGGATATTAACATTATTTCTTGCTTTGTATCATGTATCTTCTTCTTCTTCCTGGCAATTTCCCAGCTTTAGCCAGGGTCTGCCCTTTGCTTTGCTTTGCTTCGTATCATGTATGTATATTCATATATGTACAAAGTGAACCTAAAGTGTATGCACGTATGCTTGAAACTGACTTTCGAAAGTATTAATACTTTCGCAGTTTTTAACATCTTAAGTATCTACAATACTGAAAGGAGTAAATAAATTGATATATGAAAAAATACCTTCAAAACATCATCGATCTTCAGCTGACCATCAAAGTCATCGTCTAGCCGTCCGAGTACATCTTGTATGAGCTTCAATTTGGCTTCGTCTGGTACTTTCTGTAGACTCTTTATGGAATGCATGAGTTCATCGATCTGTATCAGTTGTTCTTTAGCCACCTTAGGTTCATGCTTGGTCTGTTCTAATGTAGTCTTCAATTCTTTCTCCTTATTTTCGAGTTCTATGAGAGCGGCGTCGAGTTTGCCAATCATGTTGTTCACAGCTCGATACAATCTGATGAATAGGATTTTTCAATAAACATTTAGTCCTTACAATATTGAGTGTAATAAAACTATATCGTATGATAGCTATTTAAAGTAATGAAAGCAAGTAGCAATCAAAAAATTAAGCTTTACATATTTTATTAAAGATATAAAGTTTAATTTATAAACATATATAATATTTTTAATTACATAAAAAAAAAAGATAAAAAAATGTCAATCATCCATTTATAAGGCATAAGGTATTAAAAATATCATTTATATCTGTTGAATGTTTATGGAAGTTGTCTGTGGTGCTATTTATATTATCTGTGTTAAATTTATTCATAAAGTTATCAAACAAACTGAAACTCAAGGTCACAGCCTTGAGATAGTGTGTGTCGATTACAAAACAATTTTCATGATAAATTTCGTTCCAGGTGACAAATTTGTTGATGTATTATCAGAAATCACAATATAGTCTTTATGTTAATTTGAATAAAAACAAAAATTGTTTGTTAGCATAGATTCATAGGCTATCAGTCACTTTCACTTCTGATCCGTTTAGATTATGATTATTTTGATTTAAATACATTATTAGTTAAATTAGGTCAACACCAATATGTGCTACTATTACAGATTATCAATTTATAGTAACAGTTGTGTTTACTTTAAAAAAATTGTGATAAGGATTTTTGTAAAGAAAAAAATATAATTAAGTTGTGGCTTAACTAAATAGTATTATTTGATTCCCACATAGGTATAGAAAAACATTAATAAGCTTAATAATGTTATATAAAATTGTATTTTTTGAGATATAATTTCAGTTCTCTAGCAATGTTTGCTTGAAAATTTTTTCAATGAAATGAATTATATACAAACCTTCTTGCACCCTTGGTTAATTTAATATCAGCCTGTTTTGTTTTTACAATTTCCTGCATTTCCTTAACATCTTCGCTGTAGTCAAGCAATTCAGTTTTAAGTTCTTGAATACTTTCTTTCTCTAATAGCAAAGATTTCTTCTGTTGAGCTGAAAATATATTGTTGTTTATTAAAAAAAATGTCAGTCTATTACAAATATAAGTATGAAGTGATATAAGAATATGTTTCACATGATTTGAATACCTCATATCGTCTTTACAATTTTAACTACTTATTGTTCAGATACATATAAATTTAATTTAAAAAAGGTACTTTTAATAATACATAGATATTAAATTATATGACAGTAATTTTGTCTGTCTATCAGCATTTAATTGTGTTTTCTTGGAAATAAATATTCCTCATACTTTACAGTAATCATTTTCATAACAGAACAGTATGTTTTCAAAAGGAAAAATCTAAAATTAGAATGGTAATGAACTCTACATATTACCCAAAGGAATCTATTTTTGTTAATATCTAAGAAATACTGGCCTGCCTTGGCCTGAAAACGGAATGGCATTTTGCCATTATTACCTAATTTTTCTAGAGCATCTTCAATAACTTCAATATCTTTGCCTGACAAACCCTCTTCGGATTTTATTTTAGGCAGGTCAATAGCTAATACTGGCGCTGGATCTACCATCACAGGAGTACTTTTATCATCAATAATCGGTGCTTTATCTTTAAGCTCTTCCTTCTCTCTCTTCTTTGCCTCAAGCAACTGTTTCTCGAGCTCGGCTTCCT
>JAAAKD020000034.1:7229268-7239490 GCA_010014825.2 Danaus melanippus
GACAATAATATCACTTTATGAGATCTAAGACTTTCGCGAGTATTCATTTACATGATATCAGTTTCTCTGAATGTTATAAAATATATTTAAACCTAAGATTCAAACACTATCAACTGAAATTCGTGAAGCATTAGCTTAAATAAAAAAAAACTTTAATTCTAAGTTAATAAAACATAGTTACCATTTTTTGTTTTCAATAAATATAACAAGAAACCTCAAGTTAGGTAAATTTTCAACGAAAGAAATTCTTAAGTCAAAAAAAAAATTTTCATTAACATCTATTTTTAATATCAGCTTTTTCTTTAAATTCTAAGTTTTTTATTATCTGTTAATATTAAAATGCACATGCAGTCCCCTCTCCGAAATGATTTCACATTACGCCATGTTTAAAGATTTTTTTTTATTTTTTAGAAATGAAATTCCAAGTTAAATGATTTAATATGATGAAGAAAGTTATATGAGTATTAAAAATTTAACACCATAAAACATTAGTTTATTGGGTAACATGTTTTAAAGTTACTTGGATTACACAAACCTCTGGGAATTAAAATGAAATAATGAAATTTGTACTTCAAATATTTTGATAAAGTATTTTAATATTCACCAGAATTCTTAGTGAAAAATATTTTCACAGTAGTCGAGGCAATTCGGAGACTATTTTTTGAATAATTCCATAAGGGCTTGACCTGTACAATAAAGCGCAGTAGTTCTTACTATTTTTTTTATTTTTATTATATATTTTTTTTAATTTTTTTTTAAGCCTATCAGAGCCCACTGCTGAGCCAGGCCTCTTCTCACATGGAGAAGGTTTGAGCGTTAATCACCACGCTTGCTCAAGACGGGTTGGTGATTAAAAAACTTATAATTGGGAAATTATAAGTCCAGGTTTCCTCACGATAATTTCCTTCACCGTATGTCAGTGGTGTCTGAGTACTCTTAGAAAGTACATATGACTCGGAAAAATCACATTGGTACTTGCCGGGATTCGAACCCGCGCCCTCATGCATGAGAGGCGGGCCTTTAACCACTAGGCCAACACTGACTTTAGTATTTACTATAAACATATTCACTTTTAAATTTTGTCGGAATTAAGCTCAAAATGTACCTTATACATTTATAACACTTGCTCGCAAGTGCAGGTTTAAATAATATTCAAAATGCGCTACCTGTGTCTTGAGGTCTGGTAATTATCTGTAACCATAACTTGAGGTCTATTGTATGGTCACGAAGTGATCGAATTTTTTAGATTATTACCAGCTATTTCCTCTCTTGATATTAGAATATTTATTTTGATTTCAACAGCTATGTCAGCCTATCTTGGTACTTACATATACCTATACCTTCACGAAGCAAGCTCTGTGGTTTATCAATCAGCATGTAATGGTTTGGCTTGTCCATTTTATGTTGACACATGGCTGACCTAGGCAAACGCCTATTATTAATATCTGAGATCTATATTTTGGCCTTTTTCCTTTTGTTTAATGTATGCAAGCCATAGTATACTAAATAGACAACACAAAGGAAATATTTTTTACCGTGTAATTGGCATCCTCATAAATATTCTTTGAAGTTTGGATTGTGATATCCTCAACAACTCTTACGAATTTACATAGTAGTTTACAACACAAAGCCAGCCATTCTATATGTCAGGACATGATAATAGAATGTAGGAAGTTCCTTCTATTTATTTTGGCTTTGGAGGAACTATAAATTTCCTGAATATATTATACACGCTATTCCTATAAACTCTGAATCTTATAAACTTTTCAAGTAGAATTAATAAACACTTTTGTTTTCTAAGACTCTCTAGATAAATAATTTATCTGAAAATAAGTTTTCAAGATGTGTCATTTACCAAAAGTTACAGATAATTCATATTTTTGTTTCAAAGAGATCTTCTTATATTTATTTTCATATTGGAGTTTACATACTGCTCAAGAATTATATATTTTTCTATCGATTAGCAACTGCAAACATATACTTGTTTTAAGTACTAAAAGTTATTATAAAGTCAGAAACTATAGATGACTCACGACAAAAGGCAGAGAAAATTGTTTACGCATTACACAAAAACAAAATTGTCACATTCGCCAATCTAATAAAAAAAAAATTAAATCCAAAATTTATTCAAATAAAAGTAGCATTATGAATAAATGCATATTAAATTTGTTTGCTTTTTCTAAACCCTTTCAAATATGCCATATTCCTATTTACATTTAAACCTACGATCTACATATTATTGCTCCAACCCCAGCCTTACTGCTAAGTTCAGCAGTTTTGTATTGACTTTATATCAAAAAATGAAATTGCGAGTATTCTTTCAGTATTACAAAAATAAATTAACATTATTTATTACGTGTTCATATTATACTGTGTTAATGTAGTATGTGCAACATGTGAGGTTAATAGGACAATATGTATTTATCCACTAAATACGGTCACTTCAGCCGAAAATTCGTTGCGAAGTGTGTTAATGATAACCTTTTGATTAATAACTCTTAAACTACTTAACCTTTAAAAAAAGTGCAATATTCATTCCAGATTAAAAGAAAATATTTCTTTTAATGTAATGTTTATTTTTTTTTTTGGGTATATGAATTTATATATTTTTAATAAATCTTTAGCGTAGGCTTTTAACTATGTAAATTTTGTCTTAAATGAATTAAAGTCCTTTGATCTGACATCTCAAGACAGTGACTGGTTACGATATCAATCACGAGGGATCAAATCGCCCGTATAGGCTGCCTTTGAGAGCACTAAATGTTAGAGGATATTACTAAGATTCATATATCTTTTTATATAACGTAGGTATATTGAGAATATCGACTAGTCTGCATAAATGTGACTCGACCAAAACAATAAATTTTAGGATATTTATTATGGTAAGAAAAGACACGTTATTTTATACATTTAGTTACAATAAGATCTATATAATTTTTAAAGAAAATTGCATGATAAACAGAATTCTACTTATCATGTATCTGCTGTTTATATAAAAAAAGTAATTTATTTGTTGAGAACACAAAAAGTGCAATTAAAAAAAAAGATGCTATCCTAACTTCTTGCAACTAAAGTTTGGGGAATACTATCAATAAAATCATTATTGATTTTACAATTTTCATTTCTGTAATACAATACTGAGTCTGACCTTACACAAAGCGCAGTCGTAACTTTATCCGGGTAAAAGTGTACGTAAATCCCGTATAGTTATTTAAATGAAGCTAGCTGCGGCAGCGCGAATAAATGCATATTGAACATGTTTACGTTTGCCAAAGAATTACAGATAGACCAGAGTCTTATTTAGATTCGAACATATGATTTACATTTTGATGTTCTAAACAACATTTGTAAAGAGTGCTTCATTAACAGTCTACTCGGCTGGTGTCAAATATATTTTTCTACATCAGCAATCACAACATCAAATAATAGTATATTAGAATAACCGATCTAAAATTATGTTTAAAGACAGATAACTAGTTTTAAAAAGGAAAAAATTGTAGGATTTGTTATACATTAAGACTTCAATAATATTCTTAAGTATAATGCTGTCTCTGTGTTTTAAAAACCGTCTTATTGTAAAGAATTCTGTCGTCGTTTACACGAACTTTAATGTATAGAAATTTAATTTCTTAGTTAATTTGTATGATAACATAAAAAGTTTTTCATGTCTTTAATATTTGGAATGTTTCCATATTATCAATTTATTATCATTAACAGTTACTGACAGTCATATGGGTATGCTAATTATCTATAATCAAACAGTTCCACCCACTAGACTATACCATATGGGCCATGAATATGCTTAATGGATTGTATGACCATAAAATCTATTAATATTAAACTGAGAGTAGAAAACAAATCGTACAAACCCTAAGAATTAAATAGAAAACTACTTTTCTTTACCTAAATAATAATTAAATCAATTACTAACGACGGCGTCTTCATTAGAATATTTATCTTATTACCTTGAGTAAAATATAAAGTAAATAAAATATTCTTCAATGCATAATTACTCTTACAGTTTTGTGGATTCCCATCCCAAGATGCACATTGAAAACTAATCTTATAAAAACTTAAATAGATTTTTAATATGAGGATTTTTTTTCTACCAGGTACAAGTATTTTATGTGAATATAGTTAAAAAACAATATATTTAGAAATTTTGTTCAAAAATGCTGTTCTTTCAAAAAATCAGAATGCAAATGTAAAATCTAATGTTAAATAAAAAGGTTTTTTAGTATCGTCGTCAACGGCCTATCAGAGCAAACTGCTGAGCAAAGGCCTCTTCTCACATGGTTTAGTGTTATGACGAGAAATATATTGTAAGATAAATTAAAGCAATAGAACAAAATCTATCTCTTCCAAGAAACCAAAAAGGAATTACTTGGAAGATTTCAACAACCATTGGGAGTGTCAGAAACAGACAGAGAAAAATTCAAGCGTACAAAATTCGCTATCCATTTCATAATATTAATATTTCTACTATTAAAAATAAAAAATACATACACCAGTAAATGTTTAACAGTAAAGATCGTTGTTGTTTTGTAGAAAAATATTTCCAATTTAAAATATTTTATGACAATTATATTTTTATTATATGAATGTTATATAACCAAAAAATTAATATTGATTACAAAATAATTTTGATTATATACTTTTTATAACTGTTTTATTGGACAATACAGATCGATGTAAAATTATAAGTGGTAATTATAATAAATCTCACCAACTACCGACAACTTAATGCCCATTTTTTTATAAGTCATTTTCATTAATATCAAGAGCAATCAAAGTTAAAATATTTCGTGTATATTACTCAAGAATACCAATTCAAAACATTGATCATTAAGTGAAATGACAATCAATTTTATGACTTACTTTTAAAGGTATCTTCAAAGGTAGTCGGTCATTTAAGTAAATGGTGATGACATCCGTCTCGTAAAATAAATACACCAGAGACTTGAGTATGTCGTAAATTTTAGGGGAAATAAGCCGTTCTATAGAATTTATATCCCCAACTTGGAATATAGCATTGTAATTAAATTTATATTTATGGTATGTACAGGATCTGCCCTTTACATGTTTCATAAAAAAATGATGTTACTCGCTAAGTGCAGGTCGTAATAATTATATTGATATAATATTTTATATGATACAATTTTTTGTCTTTAAAATAAAGTTTTTAGCTGGAATGCTAAAAAAAATGCTTAGTTTTATACAAACGTCTATTTTATCTAGAACACAATTCTATGTGTTTTGTAAGAAAAACCTCTATATTACATATTTATGTAAGAGGAAGGTAGGTAATATAAGTTATGTACCACTTTTCTTTCTCTTTTTTTTGAGATATCTGAGGTTCTCATAGAAAAATGGAGAAGAGATGGTTAGTAAAGCCTTCGGACAATCGGCTTTGATGTTTTATTGGTGGACTCGTGTTTTGAAGCTTTACACCTTTTACATTCAAAATAGTGGACTTAAAATCTGCACCTTATTTTTCTGTATTTTAAGTGTACTTTATATCAATTATATAAAAGTGATAAATTATAAATAATAGCAACTGTTATTTCAAGAAATGATTACTCTAAAAGTTATCGTTTTGATTTAAACAATCTCATGACCATTGATCCGATAATTTTTTTATTACATTATGTATTTTAATAAATGTAAACATATTTTAAAAGTTTGTTTTTTTTTTGTTTATGTGAAAAGTGGCAAACGAGCAGACGGCCAAATTATTAGGTAGTAGTCACTGTCGCCCATGAACATCCTCAACATCTCTGTTGAGGATGCGTTGCCAACCTTGCTTTTTTAGGAATTGGGAGGAGTGGGAATAAGGAAATGTTGAGAAAAGGTGTGAAAGGACAACCGGCTCTCTTACTCATTAAACGAAACGTAGCCATTAAAGGCTACTTCACGCCGATCTTCTGTGAGTGAGTGGTACTTTCCCAGTCGAGCCAACCCATATTTGATCTGTACTTACATGATTACAGCTAGGCTCTAAATGATCTAAATGATCTGATTATAAGAATAATAATCATCAAAATCTAGATGGCAATAAAACAAAGTGTATCTTAACAAACCTATAGACTTCTTATAATCAAAGATGTTTTTTATTTTGGATAAGTAGTTACATACTTATTTTAATGTTTAATTATAATTATATTCTTTATTATGTTGTAAGTTTCTGTTTAAGGTGTTACAAAAAATATATTTACATTCTATACTTGTAAAATTCTAAGTACATATTTGTAAAGAAGATAAAGGGATTGAAGAGTTATTATGCAAGACCCTTACAAAGATTTGCAAACCAAAACACCGGTCGTCGAAAGGATTTTTAAGATTTTGTAGGATCAGGAAATGAACGAAGATATTTCGAGACGTCCTTTGTTGAAAATACTAAAAAATAAGCTTGTTACAATAAGCTTATTATATATTGTTTTTGATTTAATGATTTTGTAAATGCTTTTTGTGGAACACATATTTTTTTCCATCTTTTCAAATCATGGAAAGACGAAAGCAGGAAATACTTTTGCATGTATAATTAT
This sequence comes from Danaus melanippus, assembly GCA_010014825.2. Lineage (NCBI taxonomy): Eukaryota > Metazoa > Arthropoda > Insecta > Lepidoptera > Nymphalidae > Danaus > Danaus melanippus. Next base: position 7,235,814 of record JAAAKD020000034.1, read on the forward strand.
ATATGGTTTAATCAATTGAAAACTTTTGGTAACAACCGAACGATTAATATTTTAATTAACAAAGTTTACGCTAGCGTAGGCTTCAAAAGGTAGCACAACATAATACAATTTATCAAAAGTAAATATCCCGCACTATGTAAATATCCATTAGCATCTTTATTGATATTATTATCAGCTTTCAACATCAAATGATTTAATTAACATTAAAAACATTCGATAACCTACTTTCAATTTCATTTATAATTAAAATGATACAAATAGTTGTAATTGTTTCATTAAATTGGTTCAAACAAATTTAGAGTTAGTTAGTTTTTCGCTCGATAAAATATACTAACAATTTTGCAAAGTTTACTGATACTCAGATCTAAAAGAGAATTACAATTAGAACCCTAATTTTACCGTGTATAGCAATTTTGAAGTGTGTTAGTAGGCTGACAAATAAAGATGTTTTTAATTGAAAGGAATCTATAATTAAAAAAAAATCATACATTTTAATTATTTAGTCTTATTTAAACAGTTTACTTTTAAAATGAAGCATAATCATCTGGTTTTTTATATATTTTGTTCAACTTTAACAAACAAACAAACTTCCACTCGGAAGTAGAGGAACAATCGACGTTTTTGTCATTTCAAATACTTAATTATTTTGGTTTCAAGTATTGGGTTTAAGAAAAAGGGTTTCTCAAGGTTTATTTTTTATTCAGGATCATTTAAGTCCTTTCTAAGGAATATTTATTCAGAAATATTTTTTTTTTACACTGATGGTATAAAATAAAGCTTAGTGTCGTTAAAACGAGGAGATTCAGTTGTTTTATGTAATTCTGTTGTTTTTTTGATTCAACAGTAATAAAGTTTTGATATACATTTATATCCTGACCTTTAATAGTCTCTCCTCCTCCATTTTTAGATTTGAGTCGGTTATGTTTTAAACTCATACTCATTAAGGAAATGTACGTTAAAATTATTTTGATTTCAATAACTCCAATTATGTTATAAAAGTTTCAGCATTATGAACGTAAATATTTATATGTTAATTTGAATAAAATGATATTTCACTGGCTCACTGTTGGACTTACTCTCTTGATTTTATAAAAAATTGTATGTTAATGATTAACTTCTAGATTTTGTCACGGAAGATTTTAGCGTTACTCCCATGTAAGAAATTGTTTAATATGAAAGTAAACCTTAACATAAATCACACACATCGAACAAAGTAATCTGATACCCATAGATACTTATATGTAGAATAAGAGAATTTGGTGAATCTGAAAACATTTATTTTATATCTAAAATTCTTGTCCAAAAATCCTCATGAATACACCTAAAGAGGATATTAAATTCCGTCGTTATCTCAACAAAGAGGTTCAACGGATAACGTGGGGAATTTCACGAACGCCACCTCACTTTGGTGCAGTCCACTACATATGTTTTCCAACAAGCACGTAAATTATTCCAACGAAATTCCGGATTATGGTAATACCTGAAATACTGAAAAGTTTTCGACAAATTTACAAACAAAACAGCAAATTTCAAACTCCTGTGAATTATCATATGACAATGGCAGAGGAGATATTGTATTTCTATACTTATAAATAAATAAGTAGCGCCTTGTTCGTTCAAATCATATTACTTTAAGATTTGTCTACGTCAAATTGCTATAATTTATATATTGTGTTAGTTATAAATTATTTATATAATATACATATATCTCATTATCTAAATACTAATTCGTTAAGTAAGTTCATATATAAATCTATATTAAATTTCATATTAAAATTATTATTTAGATTTTTTTTTCTATAATTGTTCCCTCCATTTTAAAAGAAAGAGACGAAATCCCTCAGCATTCCATGAGTTCACTGTGCGAGTCACAGGTCCATCGGAGAGGAGCTTTAACAGTTTCTGGAACTTGGGACCCAGGTGTAGGTTTTAGGGGACCGTTCCTAACGCACGTTGAACGCCCACTTTCAACGTGCAGGCTACCTTCGAAGTACTCTTTAAGAATTAATTGATACTAGTTCTCTTGGAAACTCTAAGTTGTTTATAGAGCTCCGATGGCCTTTTTAGACTCGTATCAAAACTATCCCTAAAAATCAGCCGGTAGTGTGAGCCCAAGCTTCAAACTCAACTAGCTCAAGTCACTTGCATCTTACTTTAACAACAGTTATTTTATTTAAATTATAGACGTATTATCAAAAGATATTTAAAATATAATTAATAATAAAAATAACATGTATTAGTTGTAACAATTTAATAATAACATGTTGCTGTAGTTTTATTTACACATATTTTGTGTGAGTTTATTTATTCAAAATGAGATACAAATTATAGAAGTGACTTAATCATGTATAAATAACAAACTTCTATAGATAAACGTGAAACTAAGAATAAAAGGCAAACCACTGTATATCATTTGATCCTGATGCTGCAGTTTTATTTTTGTCTGATTAAGTAATTCTGAAGCCTCATCAGTGATTTATTATTACGTCCAATACAAGAATGTAATCTGGTAAAAGCCGAAAACTTTGTTTTTGTATGTGATTGATTGTCCTCTCAACGAAATTAGATGACCTCAGATTTCCATCCATCTCTAGAGGCGTTTCATTGTCACTTGATGTTAATTGGCTTTCTCATATTTCATCAATATACTTAAATTGTGCTTAGATCAGCACGTTATATTCATATAATTTCTTGAATATGTCTCTCGTATTTATATATTTTTTAAGCTCCTATTAAAGACATAAAAAACAAATTTAAGTAATTTTCAATATGATTATGTAATACAAAAGTTAAAACTCAAAGTTAAAAGTTTAAGCTAATAACTAAAATAGCACACAAAATTATGAAAAGAGCAAAAGGCAACTAAACTAAAAGTTTTATATCTCAACATAATATTTCAACAATAACAAGTTTACCACAAAACTTTAAGCAACACGTTAGTAAATTACAATATTTTAATTTAATACTTTTAATACTGATGACAAATATTCTATTTTTTTAAATATATATTTTATTTTAGTAGGTGGTAGAGCCTAGCTGTGGTCAGTTAATACAGCTCGAACATGGACTGGCTCGAACTGGGAAGTACCACCTTTTCACAGAAGATCGGCATGAAGTAGCTTTAAAGGCTGCATTTCGTGCGATGAGTGAGAGAGCCGGTTGCCTTTTCCCTATTCTCACCCTTTCCTACCATTTTATGATTCCCACCCAACATCCTACTTCCTCAAAAACCAAGGATGGCAACGCATCCGCAACTTCTCTTACGTTGCGGATGTTCTCTAATGGGCAATGAAGCCTACTTTCCATCACGCAGGCCATCTGCTTGTTTGCCACATATGTCATAAAAAAATATAATATAAATTTAACATATGTATAGTATCTTCTAGACGAAACAAACTGTCTTAGACTGTCTCCTTGCCACAAATTTCGTTGACACATTACACACAGAGCTTTTCCTTTTTCTGAAATAAGACTGTTTCAACGTTGGGTTTTGAAAGAAAATCTGGCAATACGTCGTATGTGGTATGACAATTCAGACTAGTGGTCAGGGCCAGTGGCGTGCACACCATAGAAGCAAATAAGCAGTGCATACCCTACGAATATAACAACTAAACCTATATTTTTTAATTTTAACTTACATACTTTTAATCATACATTACGAAATACAAATGTTTACA
>JAAAKD020000034.1:7316306-7329866 GCA_010014825.2 Danaus melanippus
AAATTATATAGGTAAATAGGAATATTCTTAGAATATTAAATAGGCATCTTTTTATTTAAATAACTAATCGATTTATTATTGGACGCAAATCAATTTGAGTTGTTCTTAGGATAACTATTCAGCTAAAACGGTTTTATCCCTGTCTGAATTCTATCAGTAATCTTCGTAAGAACTGATATAGCACATGTCTGTCCATGTAATATAGTTCCTGGTGATACTGTTAAACTCAAATATTTCTATCAAAATAGACAGTTTATAATAAAAGAAAATCAATAGGTGAATTCAATATATTTTTTTTTTTTTTTTAAGCCTATCAGAGCCCACTGCTGAGCCAGGCCTCTTCTCACATGAAGAAGGTTTGAACGTTAATCACCACGCTTGCTCAAGACGGGTTGGTGATTACAAACTTATAATTGGGAAATTATAAGTCCAGGTTTCCTCACGATGTTGTCCTTCACCGTATGTCAGTGGTGTCTGAAAAATCTTAGAAAGTACATATGACTCGGAAAAATCACATTGGTACTTGCCGGGATTCGAACCCGCGCCCTCATGCATGAGAGGCGGGTCTTTAACCACTAGGCCACCACTGACTTACGAATTCAATATACATATTATATATTTTTACATATTTTATACTTCGATTCTTTTTTACAAAAATTAGTAAAAAATATGAAATTAAATATTTTTTTTAAATAATCCAAAAATTTTCTACAAAGCGATTTATAAAATATTTTCCTCTAAATGAAACTTTACTACCCATATTTTATTATTTTAAAACAACATACTCCCCGACGTTTCGGTTACTTTTCAGCAACCGTGGTCACAAGCAGAAGAGATGGGAATGTCTGTTGGTTGGTCTTGTTATTTATCATTTACCGCTTATGATTTCTTAACTTTCTGGCATTCCGCGCCGGATGCAGCAGAATGAGCTTATGGTGTCACGAGGTTCGGTCACGAACATGGGATTTTATATTTTTAAAGAGGGGGTACCAGATATGGGATATTTTCCACCCATCTTCTCTATTGAAATTAAGAGATTTTTTAATTTCAAAAGCCTCTCGGATTAACCACGGTATGTATCTGTCTTCACGAGCGAGGATTTGTTGTTTATTAAACCGAATGTAGTGGCCTGGTTTGTCCATTGTGTGTCCACGTACTGTTGACTTCGACGCACGCCTATTTGTGATGTCTAAGATATGTTCCTTCACTCTTGTACCGATGCTACTCTTTGTTGGTCCAATGTATGATAAGCCATAGTCACAATCAAGTTTGTATACACCCGCTTGTTGCCAAGGATTGGTACTCTTAATAGGTTTCATGAATTGGCTTACTTTCTTGTATGGTTTTTATATAGTCATTATCAAAACCTTTTTCAAGATGTTGCCTATTTGGTCACTAACTCCCTTCATATATGGTAATATCGCAGGTTGGCTCAACTGGACCTGGAGAGAATAATGGCCACCCGTCTCGTTCGGCACCTGGAGGAAGGCTCGGGCCCGGGACTTTCAGAGTCCCAGTTCGGGTTCCGAGCCCACCGGTCGACCGTCGATGCCCTCAAGCGCCTGAGGGCGGTGACGGAAGAGGCGGAAAGCAGAGGAGAGGTAGTGGGTGCGGTGTCCTTGGACATCGCAAACGCCATTAACAGCCTCTCACACAGCGCGATACAAGTGGCACTCGAACTCTTCAGAGTGCCCCTGTATCTGAGGAGGCTGATAGGCGACTACCTCTCCCAGAGGAGGGTGGCAGTCGAGAACCGGAGGGGTCCATAGAGTGGTGGACAGTCGGAAACGGCGTGGCACAGGGTTCGGTCCTGGGACCGGTCCTGTGGAACGTCGGCTATGACTGGGTTCTGCGGAGTCGTCTCCTCCCCGGGATGGGTGTCATTTGCTATGCAGATGACACACTCATCTTATCCCGGGGACGAAGCTACAAGAAGGTGGCGCGGCTGGCCGAGGTCGAAACTGACCTCGTAATCAGCCGCAAAGAGAGGTTGAGGCTTCGGGTCAGAATAGACAAGACCGAAGCCCTCCTCTTCCGCGGGACTGGGAGGAAAGGACCCCCGCCGGGTGCCACCCTCCTCATAGGAGGAGGGAGAGTCAGGGTGAGTCCCACAATGAAATATCTGGGGCTCACCCTTGACGGAGGGTGGACCTTCGTGCCCTATTTCAGGGAGTTGGGGCCGAAGGTCATGAGGATGTCAGGTGCGCTGGGAAAACTAGTCCCGAACCTCGGAGGACCTAGCGCAGCTTGCAGGCGGCTATACTCTGGGGTCTGTCGGAGTATAGCCACGTGCGGTGCTCCCATTTGGGCTGATCGCTTAATGAGCCGCGGGACCAAAGCCCTACTGCGCTCGGCGCAAAGGTTCCTGCGGTGAGTCTGGTTAAGGGGTAACGTACGGTCTCCTGGGCCGCAGCGACTGCCCTTGCTGGCGATCCGCCTTGGGATCTCGTGGCGTCGGTTCGCGCCTAGGTGTTCTCCTTCGCGCCTAGGTGTTCTCCTACGTCTCGGGTTGGAGGGCTCTCGGCGAGAACCCTTCGTCGGAGGAGATCCGAGCGGTTCGCCGGCAGGGGGAGGAGCAACTTATGTGGGAGTGGGGGAGGACCTGGTGGAGCAGCCGTACGGTAAACGTACAACGGCAGCGCTTCGCCCGGTCCTAGAGCGTTGGATGAGGCGGAAACTCAAACCCTTCACTTACCGTCTGACGCAGGTTTTCATCGGGCACGGGTGCTTCGGTGACTACATGTGTCGGACGGCCAGGAGAGAGCCGGGAGTAGGCTGCCATGAGTGCGGCGCTGTGGTGGACTCGACCCAGCACACCCTCGAGGTGTGCCCGAGATGGGCTGTGCAGTGCCAAGACTTTGTAGCGGTTCTCGGCGAAGTGGACTTGTCGCTTTCGAGTATCGCGGAGAAAATGCTCGAGAGTGACGGGTCCTGGCTGGCGGTGTCCTCCTTCTGTGAGACAGTCATGTCCACGAAGGAGGCATCTGAACAGGAAAGGGAGGATGCGGCTGATGCACCCTCCCTCCGCAGACGACGGAGGGGGGTGCGGCGGAGGCTATATCAACGCCTCCTCCAATAGCACCCCTACTCTCCGAGCTGGGTTCGGGCTGGTAACCCAGCTCCTGTGAAGGCTCGGCGTCGTCGGGGCGATCCTAATTGCCGGGATCGCCCCCTTTCTCCGAGGGAGTAAGCCCGGTCTTTGCCAGGACCGGCCAGTCGCTGGTGTTCCCTTTTGCTGACAGATTCGGGGTACAGCGACATAGCGGCCGAGGGCTTTCGCAGTGGTTTTAGTGAGTAGGTGCCTGCCCTGGCCGAGTCTCACACATCTTTTCCGGTCCCACCAAGACCGGTCGGACGACTCGTAAAAAGAGTTTCCCTGCGACATCAAAAAAAAAAATGTTGGCTCAACTGAAGGTGGCTTCAAGTGGTTCTTGCGATGCCAGCGACACAAGGGTAGGTTGTTGCTGTTGAGGGCATGCTTAATACAATGCAGCTCGGCCTCTAGGTGGTCAACATCACAGAAGTGTTGGGTTTTCATTTACAAAAATTTGCCAACGTTAGCTAACTGGATAGGGCGGTGGTGTGAGTCACCATTGAGATACTTATACGTATGTGTGGATTTCCTATAAACAGTAGGTTCTAAATTATTGTCAGGATTACTAATGACAAGTATATCAAGGAAAGCTAAAGAATTATTTGCCTCTAATTCTATAGTAGACTGAATTTTGCTATTGTAGGAATTAAGGTTGTTGTTTATTTTTATTTAATATAGTGAAGTGTCATCTACATACTGTATATATATTAAAGGTTTTATTAGAGGACAGCAAAAGTCACGCTCCTCGAAGTCCTCCATGAATGTATAAGCGACAACGTGGGAATCGGCGAACTCCATTTACTTGTATGTAGAATTTATCATTCGACATGAGGTAGCCAGATGTTAGTCAATGCTTTAATAGCTCTCCATATTATATGGGCATATTATTTTACTTTAAATTACCTCTTACAATCTCGATTGATTGCAAGAACAGGTAGATTAGTGAATAGTGACTGTATATCGAAACTGACCATACCGTCATTGTCTGTCAATTTTAGGTTTTTTATATCATTGATAAACTGTTAGGAATCCTTAACAAAAGACTGTGTGGCCCCGGAGTAGGGATAATATCTTTGAAAGAAATTTAGCCAGTTCATAAGTTGGTGAGTCAATCTCTCTTGCAAGTGGGCATAAGAGAACATCTTGTTTATGGATTTAGGCAACCCATAAAATCTCTGTGGTTTTGCCCATGGGAGTATGAGTGATTTGACATCTAAATTAAGTTTAGATCTGTGTTAATATATTACGACTTTTGTTTCTGTCAAAACTGTTGTTGTCGGGTCTTTGTTAACTTTTTTATAAAGACATTTACATTTCGTCTGCCCATGATCACGGCTGCTGAAAAGTAACTAAACCGTCGGGAGTATAAGGAGATCTAAGATTTTCGCGAGTTTTATTCATATAAATGAATTAGTTTCATTTAAAAGTATGTAGTTTTAAAAAATAAAATAGGCGTAGTTATCACTATAATGTTAATTTCATTTAAATAAATACTCGCGAAAGTCTTAGGTCTCATTATATTTTCCTTTTAAGCCCAGTTAATTTGTTTTGAAAATAGCGGCAGAAAAAAAAACTTCAATTAATAAACCTCGTTTTTACCTTATCGTTTATCTGATCCGTTTTGGAGAAAATGAATTCATTTTATTTCATTCGTACTAGACCTTTTTTCCATTTAAAATGAATTATCACCGAATGAGAAAAGAATAGAGTCACTTACCTGTCTAAAATCTCTGACTTTGCAACTTATCATTAAAACATACGTCAACATATTGTGTCGAACCTTTATCACAATTATTATCACAATTTTGTTTTCTATACTCAATGTATTTTAAGCAACATTTAAAATATATAGCGTTATTAAAATTTATTTAAAATTAAGTTGAATGATTATATATACATATTTATTTTTGATAATTGACCAAAAAGGGTGCTCATGAGAAAGATATAAGTAGTATAAATCCATTGTAGTACGGAGCAATGTTTGTACGTATGTTTTTTAACTTGTTCTGTTGCAAGATGCCTACTACGCTGAGCCAGCAATTTTGAGGTCAGCGCCACGTGATCTTTCAATGGCAAGAGTTCTCACGATGTTACGTAAACTTTAGATCTTTTAACCTTTTGGTTAAATTATTCTACAGTATATTTAACGCTGCCTTTCAAATAATAAATTTTCGTAATGAAAAATATACGTAATCAATTCAGTTTATTTATTCATGAAAAGAAATTTCAATAAAAATAAAACTCTGATAAACATTTGATAACATTCAGGGAGATAAAATAAAATATTAACGCTACACTTAAATATCGGGATTAATCTTTCAGGTCCACTTATGATAAATTGAATTGGATTTGCAAAAATCATTTTGGACATTTATATCTTTTTAATGTATGTTCATGTCTAACAAATAGCAATTAATTTTAAAAGGTAAAATAAACTTTGATTTTGTAAAAAATAATATTGAGGAAAGAATTATTATTAAGATAGAAAAACATAAAATAATTGTTTATACAGAATTTGTGTTGCTTAATTATGCTCATTAATTTTATGAGAATTTAAGCCCTAGCTAAATTTCTAGCTTGATCTAACTATACATGCTTTAGAAATCATTTGAAGTATCATTAGTTGAAGTATGCTGAAGCATGTGATTTTAAATATCCCGTGTAATGTTTTGAAGTACAAAAACATTTAGTTTAGAAGCATCTTGTAGTACTCGTATGTTTTCATATTATTAAAAAGAATAATAATTAATTTAAGTTTGAAAATTAAACAGTTTTCTATAATCAGAATTTTAAATTTTGATAGAAATAATACCACAACAAAGTAGTACTACCTCTACTACCCTCTAAGGAGAAAATAATACGTACATACATAAATACGACCCGAGTCAAGCCCTCGATTCATTAATATTCAAATGACAATCAAATCGTCTGTCCCCTTTAATCACAGTTAAGCGAATTATCCCAATTCCTTACCATCTTACGTTCATCCAATAAGTTTGTTTAACTTGTTAAACTGGTAAGTCTCTAGACTGCTAGCTATTAACTTAACAGCCATTCTAATAAACGCTATAAATGTAAATTTGTTGTTCAACGTCTTCAATGTTACAAAAGTTTGGTGTCAAAGGTATCGTATCTATTCCTTAATAAAATTAACTAAAATAAATATCAAAAAATTAAAAAATAACTAAGTGTAATTTGTAGGTCCATGTCTTTCGTTTTACTTTAAATAAGAGGAATAAGAAATTTTTATTCGTTGTAATAAAAAATTAACTTCAAAATATTAAAGAAACCAATATATCCTCGTAAATTAATTAATAATACAAGTATTATGGAAATCACAGAGATTCCACAAAAAGGAAAAACAAACGCCATCTAAAACCCATTCAATAACGGAATTCCAATGCAAACAGGCTGAGAGCGCATACCAACATAGATCAATTTGAATCAAAGGATGACAGACAGACTTTACATATGTAACAAACCATAGTTTCTAGTGACGCAGTGAAATATACAATTTCACACAGAATAAAGAAATCTGTGTATGCAAAATATTTGGTTTCACTTAAATGAAATAAACATAATATTATTTACTCATTTAATGAAGCGGTGTTTTTGTTTTCCATACTGGAAAAATATTGTATGACATTTTACAAACACATTTTTTTACAGAAAAAATACACTTTTAAAAAGTGATTGAGTTTTAGCGTTATCCCAAAAAACAGATTATTTTGATAATACTAATAAAAACGAAAGAATATACTTTGAAGGTGAAACATTATATCTTTTATTGTTTGAATAAATATTATCTTATATCAGGTATCATGTAATAAATATAAAGAAAAGGTTATAGTAATAAATACTACATCTCATATATTTTTGATTTTTGTTTTTTCACTTTCTTATTTTTTTCAACGAGCACGAGCGGGTGGTCAGCTTGAGACCTATCCTTGAACTTTAAATCTAAGAATGCCAGGGGGTACGTCCGTCTTAAGAGATTCATTGGTAATCCTAGCTATACTAGAAAGTTGGAAATCTTTGTTTCACGAAACAGCTGCACTTATTATGAAGAGACGATCTTAATTATTAGGCAAATAAAAGTTGAACTCAATATATTTTAAAGGCATGACCTCATTTGAGACAATGTTTAAAATGTGAATTGATTCAGACGACTTAGTCTTTATAGGAATGTCACCAGTCAACACTAAACCTTATTGCGTTAACTAAGTCAAGTTCCATGTTCTGTCTGAATGTTATCGGTTTAGATGTTTTTCATAACTACTGAATCGTAATACTGACTATTTGTGGATACAAAGATAATCACTACTCGTACGAAAAGTACTATTAAAACTTCATATTCATGAAACTTTTGTTGTTTAATGAACTTGTCTATTGATTATAAATATATTAAATGGATATTTCAATAGTCTTTGCCTTAAGTCTAAAACTTATATTACTAATTACCTTAAATCGACTTCCCCATATTGTTTATTATTATTATTATCTGGATATTATGATGCAAAATTTATCAGTGAAACTACGTCTCATGACAATCATTCTTTTTTTAAATACCTTTTTTAAATTAGCTAATGTAGCGTATATAAAGAAGCAAGTGTATTGATAAAGAAAATATTAATTTCTATAATTTAAAATATATACAAAATAAAATCATATATGTCAGCGCAACGACATTTAAAACCATTGTAAGGGGCATTTGTTTTATATGTATTTTACTTAAGAGAGTAGATGTGACATAATCCAATCTCTAACGCCATTGCGTTAGTGATTTCTTTAACAACATTATTTGTTGTACAGATCGTTGTATGATTTGTATTAAAGAACAGTAAAAGTAAATTTTTACCGTGATTTGTAATATGTGATGATTAATCATTCTGTAACTTTTAGTCAAAAGAAAACTTAAGTAGTAAGCAATTCTTAATAAATGTTAATCAATTATGTTATCTATAAAAAATTAAGTTGCAATATTAAAATTGAATATCTTAATAATTAATTACTAAAACTAATGTAATGTTGTGTGTTTATTTGAATAACTAAGATTATTCGTCGTAGCTTAATATTTAATATTAAAAGAGTAAATGTAATGATTTTACAAAAACCATTTATATTCGCAAACGTTGGCGGAATGGACACAGTAGTGCGAGGGCCATCCAGGAGGAAGATTATCTAATTACAAGTGCAAGTTAAGGTCTGAAATAAAGTAGTGAAACTGTTTGTGACTGTATTAATGGTTAAATGAAAATTGAAGATGGATAAGCTGACTATTGAAAATAGCGATTGTGGCGGCACATTGCTGATGTCACGCTTCTTAAAAATCAAATATGACATGGTGCTTCGACATATATAAAACCTTCAAAGAACACAATTTTTGAAAACGTTTTATTTCAAAACCACCAGACGCCATACAAAAAATTAAATGAGTTTTAATTTGCACTTTTAAGTGATCACATACCTTTTAATGTCTTTTAATATATGTATGGCGTGTTAAAACCTCTGTATATTCACTGTTCACACATTACAGAAGCGACTTAAATATGTTCTTCACATAAGGGAATGGAAAACGTGACTCGAGTCTTAAAATAACTTCATATTTTTCATTTGTAACGTTTGCTTTTTATTAAGTCTCTTATACGACATTATTATCTTATATAAAAGGAAGTGCATTGTATCATAATTCATTCGAAAATTATTATATTATGTTTTAAATGTTTTGTTAGTTGATTGGGATATTTTACAGGCTTATCTTATTTATAATTTAAACTTTATATAAATAAGATAAAATCATTATTTCAATTCTCCTGATTCGTCCATTATGATGACCATTTTTGATAATCCTACAGTGTACATTTTTCATCGTTACCTAATGAAATAATTTAAAATTTCTGCTCCATACTCTTTTATAAGTTTACTTCACCCATGTCAATGTTACCCGTTTCTGTATTTTCTTCTAAATAATTCAAATTGTAGTACATTCATACAACAGAAGGAATACTTTTTCATTGAGAACTAAAATTAAAATACAAATTCTCAACTAAGAGGGTTATATTTTTTGAGTGTTTTTATGTAATATGTTTGTATCTTTATATATTTTTTTAATTTCAATTTTAGTTGGGAATTTTCACTAGATTTTTACATTTGTAAGAGAAGCTAAAGTAAAGGATATTATGCGCCATATAGTCTTAAATTTTTACTTATAATATATCTAATAAGGTATACTATAAACGATTTAATGAAGTAATTATAAAAGTACATATAGCAAGTATTTTTGAATAGAGTTTAGAGAAACAATGTTAAAAATAAAATACCCGATTCATTTGTGAAATATTAACCTTTATTGTAATTAACCCAGAGTATCACTCTTTCTTTTCAATTTAATTAACTTTATCATAATATTTTTTATAATATTTAATTTTTATGACGGATTCCCAGCTCTGTTTTTTTGGAAAAAGAAAATTGTGAGACATCTACTTACTTTTAACATTTTTTTTATTGTGTCCATTCAAATATTATAGCAGATTATTTAAAATCTAATTCAATTATCGATTTGTCCTTAATAATTACACGAAAATAAAATCTTATTAAACAAAATGAGTTATTTGAAGAAAAAAAAAACATAAGACAAAAATACGAATAGCCACTTCTATTGCAAAATTAAAAAAATATTGTTATATGTAGGTATATTATGTTAGCTTTTTCTATTATTGCCATATTTTATATTAAATGTTTGATCTTTAAGGATAAACGAACAGAATAAATTATTGTAAGTTATATTTTTTCTCTAAAGTTAAAATATTGATGACGAAGCAAAGTCAAAATAAACACCTATCCCTTTTATAATTATAAGTTTAATTACTGAAAATTGCGTGACTGTACGCATCAATGAGGAAAATATTGATATTTATTCAAAATTATTTAATAATTCAAATAAAGTTAAGCACTTCTGTTGAAAAATAGTTTTAAAACTGCTTTAATATTAATAGGAATTGTTGCAATGTATACTAGTATGAACAAAAAAACCCTAAAAAAATAATTCATATTTTTAATATAGGATGCAAAAATTATCTTGTTTGCGTCATTTATTTTGAATATACATATATATCATATTAATAACTGCTTTTAGATAATGGTGATTCCATTTTTCTTTTAATAGTTATTTTATTATAATTTTAGAAGCCTTCCCTTCGTAAATAATTAAATTCTATTAACAATATTAAAAAAAAAAACTTAATATTTCATTTCACTCTGTTTGATAACGACCATGACGGTGTCTTCGAAAACTTCCAATACTCATAATTTTTATTAATTTTAGGAGCAATTTATTATAGCTAGAATATATTGTCTTCAAAGTTAAAACTTTCATCGCTTTTAGGATCGTTTACTCCTCTGCCCATTTGAGTATTCTCAATATCCTTTACGACGTAAACTATTAGGAATATTCTGATCAGTAGAATTACAAATCTTTATATTTATAGTAAGTTACTAATCTTTATGAAACATTCAGTTAACGGATTTGACGTTTTACCGAAGTTTAAACATAGTACATAGGAGTTAGCCTCTGGGGTAAATAAATAAAGTATCCAAAATTTTTAACTATGTTAGGCAAACACGGTTAATTATAAGTTGAAAATGTAACAAGAGTTCTCAAGCGTACTTTTGATATAAAAATTTTTACGATTGGTTGCAGAAATTGTATTTTAAAGTTAACAGTATTTCAATTCAAGTATTAATTGCAAACCAACTATTTAGTTGTTACAAGCTTTAATATAGTTTTGACAAATAGACGCAAATGTCATTTTCGCTCAATGCCTTGGAATTCTTGGGGAAAAAAGAAGTAAGTTTATACATAATATTTGATTTTTTTAAATGATAACTTGTCTATTATTTTCATTTTTAATCTATGAGGCATTGACAGTATTTTATGTTTAATTTCAACATAAATTGCAAAAAAATCATATTACTTAATCTCACAATCTTAATCTTTTACAATAAATCAACTTTAATATTAATTCTATACTGCGGTCGCCAACCCGTCTGCCAAGCATGTCAAGTATTGGCAACTCCCATCATGAATAGGTACCATGCCTAAGGCGTGGAACAGGAGCGTGGTGGTGTTGTCCTTCAAGAAAGGTGATAAGAACTTATTGAAGAATTACAGACCCATCTCGCTCTTGAGCCACGTTTACAAGCTGTTTTCTAGAGTCATTGCAAATTGTCTCGAAAGCAGGTTTGATGACTTCTAGCTTCCCGAACAAGCCGAGTTCCGAAAAGGCTATAGTACCGTAGACCACATACAATAATTAGGGTGGGTCACATAAGTATGGAGAAAAAAAAATTTTTCGTTTTTCTTCAGGCACAGTGATATAAATGTGCCAAATCATAATTGTAAACAGACTATGAAATTTGATGGTATTCGGAATTAATCTTCTGCCTCCGGTTTCATGTGGAAATTCAAGAAAATGTGGTTTGAAAGGTCCTAATGATATGGCAGAAACCAGTTATACTGATCAAAGAAATTTATAAACAAAAGTCTTAAATCAATAGTAATTGTGTTTATTAAGGGTAAACTTACGTGTCAAATAAGTATAACTGCAGATAAAATCAAAAATAATCATTACAATATGGTCATCATCGAAGCTTAATTAGGGGCAAAAAACCTTTTTGTTGTTGAATTTCGGTATTGATTTTCTCGGATCTAACTAGGCTTTGATGAATCCTTCTCTTGCTGTTCTATTACATAAAGAGGCAGAAGCTTCAGTCACTGCTTTAACTGCTCTCTCTACTGCTTGTGTGTGATAAGGGAGGCGTAATAAATTTAATTCGCCGTCTCCTTCTTGTGCAACAAATAATCGCAGATTTTCTTCGGTTACAGACTTTAAACCTGGCGGCTTAATGATATTTTCTTGCCCATCTAAACGGTCACAATACGTTGACGTAACTTAACAACATTTACGTTGGTGCCGTCACATCCGAATGCAACCAAACCATCCATCGATATATCTTTATTCATGAAAAAGTTAAATATTTCTTGTTCTATACACTTTGCAGTTCCTGAATCAGGTATAATGTAACCTAAAAACTTCGAGTCAGGTTCTTTAATCAAAGAAATATGTTCTTCAGTCGAGGTTTGGTCTTTTCTTCTATCGAAGTACAATGCCGGAACTAGTGACACATTTCGTTGTGAATTTATGATTTCTCTAGTTTTTTCCTTTCTTGGCGCAGATTATTTTTGTCTATTACTTGTGAAGTCGATGCATGCAGAACTACAGATGCGATAGCTGCTTCTGCCCTGTCTGACACACCAAACCTATCGCACGTTTTTGAAAGTAAAGCATAATCTACGGCAGTTTTGATGCTCGTACTCTCGGAATTAATACTTGAAGATCGCGACTGAATTTGAATAGGTTCTTCGCAATCCGACTGGGTGCATTCCGATCCAGAAGAGCTACTCCAATTTTCCGTACATACTTTGGTTACTTTTGGTTGGTTGCTTGCAGATTTTTCTTGTAATAGCTTTCTTTTTAGCGATCTTGTGATCTGTTTAGTTGTACGAACGTCAATGCCACCTATCACCATTTGCCTAGGTGTTCGTTGATCGGGATCGCCCCCTAACTCCGAGGGAGTAAGTCCGGTCTTTGCCAGGACCGGCCAGTCGCTGGTGTGCCCTGTTGCTGACAGATCCGGGGCACACTGATGTGGCGGCCGAGGGCTTTCGCAGCGGTTTTAGTGAGTAGGGGCCTGCCCTGGCCGAGTCTCTCACATCCCTTCCGGTCCCATCAAGGAAGGTTAAACGGCTCGCAAAACGAGTTTCCCTGCGACATCAAAAAAAAAAAAAAGGTGTTCGTTGATCTGTTATGAAGTTGTGTTCTCTTGAAGGTATTTTTTTGTTTATAGGACAAGCACATTGAAGTAAATCTCTACACTTGCAAACCGCAATATCAAATAGCACTTTACTTCCAAGACAAAACTCCTTCATCTTGTTTCGGGTATTTTTGGGTGCGATTTAAGTAAGTTTTTGCACTTTAAATGTTATGTTTGTAACATAACCTTTACACGTATTGGTTTTACAGTAGGAATAGATGATCTCATCCACATTTCTATCAATTTTAGAACTGCGATTGCTTAGATTTCTTTATACGTTGGCCCCTTTTTAGTTTCCATCTCATGTTTTTACTTGTGTCTGGTCCACTCATAAAACTTCATCACAGCTTCATAACTTGGCAAATTGTTGTCTTTTAAATGACATAGATCACCAAACAAGGGACACTTCCAACTATTTCGCGTACGTTTCATTCTGGCAATAATGGGCAAAAAAATGACTGCACTCTAGAACAGGTCAATCAAGCGTCACTTGTAATTCCACCCCGCCCCCCTCCTTACCCGTGACCTTGAATTAAGCCAAACAAACTTCTTCCTTTATTTATAGTAATTAAAAACTATGCGTATAGTACGAA
>JAAAKD020000034.1:7816928-7827031 GCA_010014825.2 Danaus melanippus
CATACTAACCTTAATATATTATTGTTCATACTATGATGGACGGACTACATACTCCCGTGATCACAGTTGTTGAAAAGTAGCCGAAACGTCGGGAGTATGTAGTTACTTACAAAAACTAACCGCGTAGTAGGTACATCCGAAAAATATTAGTTTCATTTAAATGAATAGGTACTCGCGATCCTCTTAGATCTCATTATTGGTAAGTTTAAACCGAAAATAAAACGAACATATTCCACCGATACATTAGTATCATAACACTTAAATTTAAACAATGAATTGTTTAAAAAAGTCCATCCTTAAAAGTATTAAAAACGAAACGTTATAATAAAAACGAGCTATAAAATGTCAAATAAAATAGTTTAATATTTTAAACTGTGTTTAAGTGTTAAATTTAAATTATTTATGGCTGCCGGTGTCGTCTCGAGTGTCGGGACACACAATATTTCCTGGAAAGCGGGTGAATTTCTTAAAAACTACATTACTTACAACTTGCTTACACTACATCACGGCTCGAGCACCGACCGGAAATATAATATATACATTAATACTAGAGAAACATTAATAATATGCAAAAACAGATGGTTATCTATAGAAATAAATTAAATAGATGTGTCTGGTTGTCATATAGAAGAAACTGCTATATATATATAAATTAAAAATACAAACATCATATAAAATTTTACAATTCATACTTGTCTATTTGTCTGTCTGTCTGATTGTTCCAACTAGTCTGCAGCTGGACCGATTTCGACAATCTTTAACAGCAAATAGTTGATGCAATGAAGAGAAACAAAGTTCACTTTTACGAACAATAATTGTTAGTATATAAATTAAATTATAAAAAATATCTCGTCCAAGCAGACGGAGTCGGGGACACGGCTAGTTTGATAATAATATCGTACTGAGACATCTTATTACATAATTGAAATAAATTTCATTTTATAACAAAAAACACAGGAAGTCATTTATGAAGAGTCGTGTCGGGGGTCAATAAACTCCGAACAATAGTAGACTGTAATTTTATCTAAACGTTTAAAAATACCAGAGTTTCGTATTCTAATTTGTTATATTTTGATATAATGATGGTATTATTTGCTTAAATCATATGTTTCGCTACAATTTTCATTTCGTACATAATTACTCGACATCCACAATGATTTTTTTCTGTCTACCTCATATTATTTAAAATCACTTTACTTTATATGCAAATTTTCGTTTACCTTTATATAATGTCTTAAAGGACACATATCGTTAGCACTTAAACATATTTATTTAATACTTTAATAATGAGTGAACATTCATGGCTGCGGGAGGGTCGCGAAACTTGCCTTTTAAAAAGATTTATAAGCTCCCAAGGCCGTTTACATAATTCAGAAAAGTGATTCCTGTGAAATATAGTCATAGTTTATGTGAGGCATATTGTACTTGGATGTAGAGCCGTGGGAGGCTTACGGAGGCTGAGGAGGCTGAGAGAAACAGTAATTCAATAATGTATAGCCCAAGACGTTATGGAAATATGCTTTAACCCCATGACGACACCATACCCGTTAGCATAGGCTCCACCCTCCTCTGATAGTTGTTGTACAAATTCAACTACAGTTAACAGATAACCCTATATATCAAATAGCATACTTTCAACAATTCTCGTTCGGAAAATAAACAGAAATGCAAAAGTAAGATGTCTGAGTTGCTTGTACACAGTTGAACAGGCAGAAATAGGTAGTTGAAATGCTTCAGGCGGGTGGGCACGTACTTCAATAAAAGGTATCTTACACTCAGATCAAAATAAATGAAAATATATCATATACGAACACATGTCATGTGACGAGCACCATTTTATATACAACGAAACGTTTCCACTCAGATGTATTACATGGAATATATAATATATAAACATTTTCAACATATTCTCGTGCATGCATAGTGCAGGCTTGAAGTAAAGATTACATCAATTCTTCTTACAGTAAAGTAGTTGTAAGAGCCATGAAGTGGTTGTATCTAGATAACTCGACTCAGTTCGTGACAGCGTAAAATAAATTGTTGCAATAATTATACGACTCGAATTTAAAAGTCGGATTTTGTTAAAAAATGTTTCGAGCTGGGTTAGTGTTGTATTTGTAAACAGTGTTATAAGAAGAGAGTTGTTCACAGTCTTTGGATACAACATGAGACCTATAACACACAGTTAACAACAAATTAACTTGAAATAATCTTTCAATTGTTTGCATTATTCGCTTATACAATTTATCGATTCACTCACAATATTATAAAAAACCCGCTGACTTAAAATACACAATACATAAAAGTATAGAGTGCCTCATAACTTTCGTCCCCTTATACATCGAGATATTTTCTTAAGAGTATCAAAAATGCGAAACTTTTTATCAGAACCAATTTAGCGAGGGTGGATTGTGATCATCTTGTAAGGGTGAGTGCACACGGCCATCACAGTCTTCATCACAATGCTGCCAGAATGGCCACACTTCAGTACTTTAGAGTTTCAACATGTTAAACTTTCAGATATTCTAGCTGATGAAATATACTATATTTTATCACTTTAATATCATATATTAAATCAAAAAAAAAAAAAACTTTTTTTCAAGATATTTGTATTTAAAATAGACCGTTTTATATTAAAATTCGATTAAGAAATTATATAATATACATTTTTTAACAAAAATTCACGGAGCTTTATGAAATCTATATAAATATATTTAATTGTGTTTCTACATAATATATTTGGATATATAATGATTAAAATTTAAACATATACATTCAACATATAATTTGAAATATTAACTGACAAATCCTGATGTATTATATAAAAAAGTATATATATAATTAGGATTCGCTTGGTTCGAAACGAAAGCAAGTCTGAAACACAATCATTGCCGCCCCGGAATTAATGAATCAAATATAAAACAAATCTGAACGACTTTTATATGTAATAAAGAAAAATCATTAAAATTCTATATAACAATGCAGGCAACGAGGCAGGAAAATAAAATCACGTGATCATTTAATTCTACCTCCAAAATTACTCTCTCATAATGCAACACTTTTTACTTAAATTAACATTTTTTAACAATTTCACGTCTGAATAACAGTCTGTGTTTAATCATTATTGTTATTTGTTGGAAGTTGTTATTCACATGTCACGTATAACGAAAATAACAAAGGGTAATTAGTTATAATTAGGGCAGATTGTTCCGTATCATTGTCATGTGTTGAACAGAGGAGGAGAATCACTATCACAACGTTAACGATTTAAGCGGCAGTTATTAAAATGTATGTATATATATATATAGTCTGACTATCGTAATAACAAAAAGGTAAAAAAAAATATGAAATGTTCTATACCTAATAAGAAATTAAGAGATTGCGATTTAAATCCAATTAAAGAATCGCGAAATTTAGTTTTAAATAATATATTTGTAATGTTATTTATATAAAATAAACCGATAAAGTGTGATCATGGTGAATTGAAACCGGCTCCGTCGCACGTTTTAACACACCCGCCATACAATAACATCTTTAATGAACCTCGTACATACATAACACATATATAAATATACACAGGCTTTATCAAAACATATATACATTTAATAATAATGATTCAAACATTTGGTTACTTCCAGTCGCCGGTAATGTAGGAGATATTTTCTGCCCGGAACGTAACATATCGTATACGATAAACTGAATAACATTTAATAAAAATGTATAATTGAACTACGTA
Source organism: Danaus melanippus (assembly GCA_010014825.2). NCBI lineage: Eukaryota > Metazoa > Arthropoda > Insecta > Lepidoptera > Nymphalidae > Danaus > Danaus melanippus. The sequence continues at coordinate 7,820,665 of JAAAKD020000034.1, forward strand.
AAATAATATCGCATGAGCCAGCTGAGGAAATCTCATATAAAATTTGAATAATGTCCGGCTCGCACGGACCACGGAGCTGGTTTAAAACTATTGCACTCCGCCCGGGGCATCTCGTATTTGCAGTACCGGGATTAAGCTCGTCCGTTAAAAAAAACCGCTGATGTAACCTTTTTCATCATCAACCGTTTGCGTATAGCATTTCATTAATATTTTAAATTAATTCTGTCTTTAGCCGATGCTATATATCTATTCAATCTAATAGCTGTCATTTCACATGCTTCAAACAGATTATTGATTCGTCTTTACCTTAGACTGCTTACGAGAAATAACCTTTCTTACTAGCTTTAGCTATTATATGACACATGTTATAAGTTGATTTCAAATGTATTCAAAGGGACTGACACATTATAAGTCCTTTATCACGAAATTTTTGGCAAACAAGGTAGATGTTTTAAACCAATCAGATCGCAATTAAAATATAGTTTTGTGAATATAACCCAAGCTCCTCAGAGGTCGCTAATTCACACTAAGTCTCATCTCGCGTCAAAGTTCATCCGGTTGGAGTGCTGAGTGTTATCAACCCTTAAGAGACCCTTCCCTAACTTACCTAATGAGGGCGGTGACCCCAAATATTTAAAGAGTTCAATACCGAATGATCTCGGATTTTACATTAAGTTGACTATAATTAATTTCAGACATAACTTAAATCAGTCCATAAATTAAAGTTAATTTAATCGTTGTCGTTGTAATCAATAACCTTAAACCAATATTGTTTCTTATGACAATACTAACATTACACACAAATTGTCTTTATATAAGAGCGGAGGGATACATGGACGTATCTTGTTTGCTAACTCAGTAACGTCTTAACGACAATCACGTCTGTTCACATTATTTAGCACAAACCAAACTAAATAACTTCAAAACATATTCTGATGAAATAAATTACTAATGTTGAATTATAATAGTTATCTTTAATCCGAGAGCAGATGATTCTGTTAGTTTAACGAAGTTAAACTCTCGCCTACCCTGAAAGCCGGTTAACGATTCCTACTGCCCTAAATATACACGTCATATGTATTACTATATTATTTAGTAGTGAGATATGTATATACGAGATGTGATATAGAAAATGTTATCTCTACATCGAAATATAAATAATTTTATAAAATTATATACTATATATAATATATATTTTTATATACAAGGAGTTAGTATATAGTGATGTGTTATTATCGTGTCGATTTAACTAAATTAAAAAGGGCCAGCCGTCAAATCGCGTTATGGAGGCAGAGCGCGGTATAAATAAGTTTCAGACGGGTGTAAACCGAAGGTAGGTGAGTAATTGGCTGGCGAGCGAAGCTGACAGGAGCTGATCATCCAATTGGTGTAGACAGCTATGGCCTCAACCGAACTGGATAACTTATAACCTACACTACATTGGTTAATATCTTACATTTTGCTCCATTCTCATTTCTGTGAAAATAAGGCAAGTAGATAACATTGTTTTAACATTAAATAAATTTTAAGTATATAATAAAATTAAAATAATACTACCCAAACTGTAGATTTAACAGCAAAACAGAGAATATTTTGGACTAATCTTATAATTCTTACATTGAATGTAATTGTAGATTAGTATTTTGACAAATAATAATGTTATAAAAGCTATGAGTTGAGTTAAATAAACATTAACAAATCAATCGATAAGTTACAGCTTGCCTACAAGATCTGCTTCTGCTGAGCCAGCCCAACTATTCGTCTTAGTTTGTAATGTGGGGGCTCCGGGGATAAAGAAAAGCTTATCAACTAACTCCGAGGTCAAATAACGATAACGCCGTAATAAATACTTAAATTATACGAAAACATTTTAGAAATGTTCTTTTTAACAGAAAAGTTTCGATAAGCATCATCCGAGTGGACTGAAATCAATTAAACTCGGCTTAATTATTTAAAAGAAAATCTTTGATACAGAACTCCATCGTTCATCAACTTTACACAGATCAAAAACTGACAACGCTCCGCCATTTTGTATTTAATTTTATATAAGAGTGAGCTGTGTTCAAATATGCTAGTAGATATATACAAGCATTATAACATATAAACAACACTAAGGACTAAGTCCTAATTCCAGTCATTATAAAAACATACATTTAAGACGGCCATTTTAAATATATGTTTAAATAAATTAATCATATTTCTCACACATGAAGTTGGCTTTCAAACATCGATAGAATGTCATTCTCATTTCTATGTAACTTTGTCACAGCATGACATGTTGGATTCAATTTGACAACTACAAATATTTAATATTGGGACTTTTTATACTAAATGAATATATTTAGGTGTTTGTAAACTTATAAAACGACATTAAACAGACATAGCTAAACCACGTGATAGTATTATTTAGTGATAAAATTTCTAAACGACGGAAAGTATAACCAGGGAATCAAGCTGTTATGATTTAACATGATTCAACTCTATCGTTGTATTGTGAATAAAATGTTTAAAGAAGTCGTCGTGTAGTACAAACCCGAGCAGACTAAGTCCGCTAGATGATAGCTGTTGAAATATAAATATTTCATGTCACGTGCTGGGACGGGTTTCAGATCGGGGGGCAGGTGGACGGTTATCTGTACAGAGATTTGCGATGCTGTGCTCTCCCGCTAACAACTGTTACGTAAACTGATGAGAACACCGAGCCAACTCACGGAAATTTCACTCTCTTATTAATTTGGTTATCTCTTTTCAATTTGGTTAAGTAAAGAGAGGAGCTTGGACAGTGAAGGTGAGCGTTTAACGCGCGTTAGATAGAGGCCCCTTAAACCTACGCCTGGGTTGCAAGTCTCAGGCACTATTGAAGCTCCTCTCCCTGCAACGATGGACCTGGCACCAGCACGGTGAATCCTTTGCATGCTAAGAGGTGTCGTCTATCATCTACAAATCATAATGATCAAATCCAATGTAATTATATAGAGGACAAATATAACGCATTTTTCATGATACATCGTGTTATTTCAATTTGCCTAAAAATTATCAGCGCTCCTTTAATATTTTAAAGGTCCATACACAATGAAGGTAAGTCTTATACAACAGTATATTTTTTAAACAAAATCTTAATCAATTATTCACTTTAGTAATGTAATACTAATTTTCATGTATTTATAGAAATAACAATAATTTAGACAAAGGAATGCTTATTTTTCTATATCATATGTTTCAAACATCTCCTCTATGTTGATATCAAAACCATAAATCTTTATATCATCTATCGAGGTCTTTATTGCCGAAATCTTCTGTAAGATCACCGAATTAAATCGCACCCGGCTTAGCTTTTTAATAACGCGTATTAAATATATGAGTCTTAATAACGTATCAGTGTGAAATTCAAAGCATTCTCAACCCTATACATTGGTAATAAGATACAACTAATTTTACATTTTAATATGTCAAAGGACAAGTACAACATTTTTAATATCATTTGTATATAGGCATTAAAATATATTGTATTCGTTGAAGTAGACATTAATTCTTTTGACATATTAATAAAGAGACGTTGGTTTTATTAAGAGTTTTTTAATAAAATTGTGTCGATTATTAAATCTTATTTTTACTTCAAATATTTAATGTAGCAACATACATACATACATACAAGAATTTGATAGCGTATACAATACATTCTATTCTTTTAAACGGCTAATCAAAATAAACTGCTTACCTGAAACAAGAAAGAAAAAACATTACCATCATATGAACAAATTAAATTTATTTAAATTAAAATTTATACTATTAAGTTTCTTATTTATTTAAATACATACATAATATTCTGAATAACATCGAGGGACTAAAAACAAGGCAGAGATTATAGAGCAATGTAGACGGACAATGTTGAACTAATCCATAGATAAGAAAGAATTTTAAGTAACCCCGTAAAGGGTAGACCTCACGACATCAGCTCTGGAAGCGATTATAGCTCTTACGTCATCGTCGTAGAGACTAAAGTACCGCTCACTTATTATATGTTAATTTTATCAACTAAAAGTTTTAAAGGCTTTTCAAAATTAAGTTCACCTCAACCTAGAAACATTCTCTAGGTGAGACCTTATGTAACATTTTTTAAAATAACATCAATACTAAATACATTTAGGACATTTAATTCTATCGAGTAATTAAACCAAATATTTTTGCAAATATATGTGTGTTAAATTAAAATATATACATATATATAATATCCTTAAGGTTAGACATAGGAACCGCACGTTTACACTTTAAGCGACCATAAAAAAAACTAGCATATCAATTAAAATGGAAGCGGCCTAATTGCACAGCACAGGGAACAAAGAGCGCTGATTGTTATCGATCCTGCGCCCTCGGCCTGCGCCCCCGGCCTGCGCCCCCGTCCTGCGCCCCCGCCCAGCGCCCTACGCTTACGATTCGCCGCGATCGGTGCATTCTCACCCGAGAAGCCACGTCAAAAATATGTGCAATCACATTTGATATATGCAATCTTTTTTCACACATGTAAAACATAATATTATCGAAAAGTCCTTTTGAATTATGAAAATTTTATTACTTCTATTGTATTTCTATACTGATGAATGACAGAAATTGGTAAACCTGGTCAATAAAGCTTAAATGAGATGCATAGACGATATGTTCTGTCTGTTAAGATAGGAAACTAACAGTTAGGTACTGTATATAGAAGCGTGTCTATTAATAACCAGCAGTTTACCGTTCGAGTGACACAGTTTCTGATTCGCTGTCTAATAATCATTATATTTAACATTTGTAATTTCTTTAAAAATTATTTTTTCGCAAAACAACTAGTTTACAAACAATTATTTTATTAATGTAAATAAGATTATAAAAATTACCAAAATTTTCCGATGTCACTATATTGATGTCACTTTGGTAATCATGTAATGTAATATATTTGATTTCAGAACACACCCCTATTTGCATAGCCATTCGCGCCTAACGCAAGATCCGATTCAACCGACGTATAAAATGCACCGTGTTTTATCATTATGCATTCTCAAACAACCCTCCCAAGTATTAAATATTAAAGGGCCATTGAGCCACCATTTGCGTCCTTTATGTATGTTTACGTAGCTTTGTTGCCATCTATACCTATTACCGGATCGGCATTTCAATTTTTAAGGCTATGCCATACACAGATGTTCTACTTGAGATTTTATTATATATATACAATTTATACCAAAAGGCAAGCAGTATATTGGATGATTACTGTCATTAAAAGGAGCAAGTCGTTTTGACACATTTTATTTTTATACGAAATAGGAATAAGTAAAAGTAGAAAATTCTTTTGAGTTCTTTTGTTCGAAAGCGTTATCATTACCAGGCTTATATAAGGTTGTATAATTAAGCCGATTTTGGAGAAACACGCGAAGGATACGTTCCGCGCGGTCGTAATTACTTCTAGATAAGATTACTTTGATAGGTGTCTGTGTTCAAATACGATTAGTTTTATTAAGAGGGAGCTTTATCGCGTCTTAGTTTCTGTAGAATTTAATTGAAATGTATGATTTCACACCAACGCATCCTTAACACACAATACTAACTATTTACTTGAAAGCCGTCTTATATTTTGTGTCTCATCAACCAGTCATTGCCTAAACTTTACATACACACGTTATATTATGATATACGATCATGAATAAATTGAAAATTGTATTTACTAAAGAAATTAAAGTCGAATCACATTTATTCCAAATAACATTGGCTCGAAATAATGAATATAATTTAATATATTTACAAGTCGAGTTGATTCTTCTTGTTTTTGTAAACAACTTCAAATGAAAGTACCCTCTCAAATAATATATTAGAGATTTTATATAGAACGCTTCCATTCTCATTGCAAATCATATCACGTGCTCTTATAAACATCCACTGGCCCTAATTTACTTGTCAACGAGATTTTAAATCTACTTCACCTATCACACTGGGACATTTTTATATTTCTCACAACGATATGTACCTTTATGGTTGGTGATATTTTATGACTCTTGTTTTGATTTGATCTGAATTGAATAAAAATCATGATATTATAACAAGAGCGTTATGGAATCATTAAAATATGTACAGCTTTAATTTTTTTATATGTAGGAGAGTTTATGAAACAGATATGACTCGGCAGAATGTTGAATAGCAGTATATAAAAAGTAGTAAGTATATAGTACACAGTAAAACAAACAAAATCAGGGCTTCTATCATAGCAGATGGAATAAACAGTCAAAAACTAGTCCTAAGTAAACTGAACTAACAAACTAAGGTAATCTGAAAGGTCGCGTCCATGCAAATGTTTGACGTCATCTCATCACAGCTGCTCCAACCCGTCTTGTTAACA
>JAAAKD020000034.1:7960404-7975788 GCA_010014825.2 Danaus melanippus
AATATAGAATTACGGTGTATATTTTGACGTTTTTGAGAATTCCTATTTCCCATGCGCCGGCGCCATGTTTTTATGTTGTTATGATATACAATGACTCTGTCCTTCTAAGAAATAATTGAGTACTTTATGGAAGAAATACAAATAAAATAACATTGATATATTTAATTGAATAAAATAGATTATTAAATTAAAACTACAAATCTTAATCGACATAAATGCATCAAGTCGCAACTTTAATTATTTGACAGTTAATTCAAGGCGATGTTGCCAGCACAAAAAAAAATAACGGTCAAAAATATTATTCAACCCTCGAATAAAGTCATAATGAGAGTGTTATGCAAAAAACTTAATCTGTATTAAATTAAAAGGAAGTAGCTGAATGAAGTCATCTCTTATAATTATATGGGGTCAATGTCCACGTGACTATCACACCTGCCGTAAATTACTTGACACCATTCATAATATTATTTAATAAAAATATACGTGCACATTTATTCGATTAGTAAGAATATTGAAAAGGTTATAAACAATTAACAAAGTAATAAAATGTATGTTCATATTCTTATTAATTTGTATTTGTTACAAATGTATAATTATATTTATTGGCTTCAGTGAACACTCTTATTGTGCCAGTGTTGCGGCTGTCAACTTTCTGCCTTTGATTGTTTTGATGTAAACTATATATCAAATACATAATTATAAAACAAATATTTCTCTTTATAACATAAAAACTATACAATTATTATCAAGTTCCGTAATAAAAAAAAATTAAATAAAATAAAGATTAATTTAGACTGTTTCGTTACTTTTTTTTGTTGTAGATGAGATTTTAATATTTACAAAAAATAATATTACTACATGAAAAAGTCTTACTGGAGGTTCCTAAGTTATAAAAATACATCTTTTTATTAATAATTATTATTGAAATATCATTAATTCAAGTTGAATCAAATTAATTTATAAATAAAACTATATACGGGTGCTTAAAACACTGGGAAAATAAAATATATAAACTGGTTGTGTGAATTAAGCCTTAGTTTAAAAAAATATCTTGTCCCAATATAATTTTAACAAATGTTAAAACTTATAAAGTAAGTACTGCGTGAGCTATTAAAAGCATTCGTTATTCTACACGCCACAGTGTTAATAGAATGTTTACGTATCTTAATATAGTCTATGTATAATTTCTTTTAGCTGCCTCCAAAAAAGGAGGTTAGCAATTCCTTTATATTTGAGCAAAATTTATTTCTTACTAGTATTTTTTTCTTTAATGTTGCTACAACATCTTGTTAGATTCTAAGGATACTTTAATTTTTTAACAATTCACTATCTTTGTATATAATTTATAACTACTCCTCAATAATAATTATTTTATTTATATTGCAATATTCCTTCATATTATTTTAATGGCAACATTATAATAATGTCAGTATTTTTTATCTGGCAGACTTACAAAATAAAAGTAGTTTGTTTTAGATTAAATTAATATATTTCTTTAATTATACATTATTGTAACGTTTTAATGCTAATACTGTTCCATTAGAAACAGCCATTATGAATACCTGTTCGCAACAATAGTTTTTTTGAATTCATTAAACATTGTAATATGAGAAAAAAATAAAAAAGCTTTTTGTGAGAAAGAAAAAAGGTAATATATTAAATTTAATTATAATCATTAAAGATGCGAGTCTGTAATATCAGTTTAAATAATCATACCAGCTGCTGAATGAACATGTGTGAGTTTTGTTTTAAACATATATTTCTCTAAACGTTATTATAAATGAAAGGTAAAGATTATTTCGTTGAGACCACTCTATGTTTATTAATAAGTGATTATCTGTCAGTATTATTGTAAAATTACATGTCAATATTGTGAGTGTATGTTTTTTCTCCCGTCGCTGTCCTCGTGTTTGTACGGAGGCGCCTTGTCAGGAATTGTTTTTAAAACGATCCCGGAACCCGATACTTTTATTTATATTAATATTTACTCTGTTTTAAAGACGCGCTGACATGGCGTCTAGCGATCGCAGGGTTGATACTTATAAATTTTAATAAAATACAGCGGAAGAAGATATTAAAAGTGTTTTTATATATTTCGTCGTATAATTATATAACTCGTCGAAATTAACACATGTGTTGAATAAAATGTGACAAAACAATTGATAATTTTATTCATACTGAGTCTAGGAATTCGTCTATTTAATGAAAATGTACCTTATACGTTTTTTGTTCTATAATAAAATGTAACGATCAGCGGCAACCCTACATGGCGTAGTAATGCGAGCCGCAGATATTAAGTAGTTGTTTAAAAACATTTCTTCAACACACACACGGACAATCTCAACTCTCACTACATGTGACATCTTGCCATCATCTTTCTGATTGTATCATACCGACGTAGCTCGGATTTAATCGATTGATATCGATTTTATAAACAGATGGAAGCGAACGGCGTTTTAACTGCGCGTGACAATTTCTAATTGCGTCTCTAACTTATTAATAATAAACAAAAATTACTCGTTAACTAATCAAAATTGTATTCTATGAAGTATACTTCGGATGCTACGTTGTGGCAGGTGGAGTAATATTATACCAATCACAGTGCGATGGCGCACATCACCCGTTGACCTTTTAAATAAATCGCGACTCCACCATTACGACAAAAAGCGACATGTTGGAAAAACAATCAAAAGGCGCCGCGACTCGGATCAGAGAGGCCGACATGCGACAATTACTCCCCCGTACCTACCCAAGGAAACTCATTTTCCAAAGACTGCCAACCTGAGTACTTATTATGCCGACGCAAACATTAATATATCACCTGTTGTTTATTCAATAGAACTTATTACAACCGCACAAGGTTGGAATTGCAACGCCTCCATTTTCCTGTGTGTATTAGATTTTTGTAACTCCTTACTGCTACCAACGAGGAGTTGCTACCGGTGAAATACCCTCAACTAAAAATAGATCCTATTGCTAAGGAATAAAGTTCCGAATGATACATCAGCTTGGCTTCGTTGTTAAATATACTTTGGTGACGTAATCCGCGCCGCGAATCGCGTGTCAATCATCTCGCGATCGAGCACTGACAAAGGAAAAATCCTTTTAGGAACGCGAAATTATTCGCGTGATCAAAGTGTTCTGGAGTCACCAGGAACAGGCTCCCGTTGTTTCAATAACACTCCGAACACACCCTGACTTCTAACAGACCAGTTTGATGATTGATTGGCTGGCTTTACTTCATAGAAGTGATCCTTTGAATATAAGCAATAATTACTACAGGACTAATACTCCTATATTAACTGCAAAATCAAACGCGTATCGATAAATATTTTCGAATCAGTTTGTTTTCTGTTTTCGACGTATCATAGTAATATTTGTCTTTGTAAATCGGTCTGCGGGAGAAGCATATTGTTTGCTGTAGTCCTAATTCAGAAGCGGCAGTCGGCGCGATTTAATCGGCTGATTGATAAAACGCGCCGGATATTCGCAGTGTCGAAGCCGGCGAGCTGAATGCGCTACCAAATGAGCATATAATGCGAGCTGTGATCGCTAAATAAATACACAAAAAGGCTAAAATAATAGCCCATTGTGGGGAGGAAACGGAGCAAGGAAACGCTGTATTGTATGCCGTCAAAGAGAGCCGATTTCTATTAATTTCACTGCGAAAGATGATCAGCGATTCCGATGGTGAAATTGGTAAGGTTCAGCGAGGTGAAGGGTTGTCGAGGACCAGCTACTCGTAAAGAGCGCTCTCTAATCGTCTCCGAGTATGTTTATATAGCTTCAATTAGCCTGGGTATCGTTTAAATCGGTCTACATTAATATCCTGCAGCTCGTACCTCGTATAAAGGATTCTCCGAGCATATCATATCACGTTGATTGCATTACACTAAGTCCATAATGTCGCGTCGCTGTAACCCTTCGTCGATGATTAAGACGGCACGTGACCAATCATTACCTCCCTTTGTTAAGAACGGATTAACCAGATCCGTTTGAGTATCGCATGAATATATAATATTTTCTATTGATGTATAAATAACATTTTTATATCTAGTTTTTTGTTCAGTTGATGCAATAACAAAACGGTTGACGATAATGACAGCAGGCAAAGAATGAAAGTATGACGTTTCTTAATGTTAATTAATTCTTTAAATCTTATATTATTGTTTGTGTCTGTAATATTATCGCTACTGGTTAGGAAGGTATCTTTTCCCGACGCTCGCCCTGCCTTTGGATAATTGTCAAATTAGCTTCGTCGAGATCAAAAGGATTCGACGATTTGTTGCTTTTTGATAATGTGATAAATTTCGCGCCATTACGTGGGGGACGCAACCCTCCGAATAGACCCAATTTAACATACTTTTTATATTTTATAACTTACCATATTACAATATGTAGATATTAATATTCTCAAAGATTTTACTTTTTTTTTTTAATTCAAGTCAGACTAACGTTATTACTTTTTCTGATCTAAAAAAATAAAAAAAAATACATTTCATTGTCAATTACTCTTTAATACTTCAAAAATATTCAATGATATATTAAAATAAAGTATTATAAGTCTATAATGAAAATGAATTACTTAGTACAAAAGTAATACCTTCATAAATGCTCAATTTTAGGTACTGTATTTTTCTTCACTTTTAATATTAGTTGAGTGTGTCATATCTTTATATTACATTATTTACTCTAATTACATTATCTACATACAACAAACAGTGTCACTTTAAAAACCCTAGCGAAGAACCTTCCGTGTCTGTGTTTTCGTTAGCACGCCACGCCGCGCCCGCGCCACTGATCTTTGAATGGTTGAATTTCAATAGTATGTTTATTTGTCTAACAGAATATAATTTCCGACCGTTGTTTCAATTAGGGGATACGTTTACGCACAATAACGTAAACAGACGGCAGGTTCTTAACACTTTCCTAAACAGTCAAGTCGTTAGCGCTCAAACCCGCTGACATGACAACAATGGCTGACGGCTACTGCTCGCTACGTTTATTTAGTTTTATTTAACCGCCATTGTACAGGAATGAGTCGCTGGTTTCCGTTATGGTTATTAAACTTCTATGGGATGCCCTATTTGTGTTTGTCAATATAAATACACTTTTGACTTTTAGTAAGTCATGATCAAGATGTCGTCGGAACCAAGTGACGTCTGACGTTTCGTTATTGATGAGATATTTCAATGTTAATTTAATATTTATTATTCAATTGTATATACTCTGTCGTATTTATTTGTTAATATAATAAATATATAAATTGTTTTAATTTAGTTTCAAATCGTTTTATTATTCTTATTATAATTGTGGACTTTTATTATCTGTGTGATTTATGAGTTTAATTGGGCTGTATTTAGAAAATTAAACGTCAAGCTGGAGTAATGGCGTCGCGTATGTCTTTATAATGGATTCATTAATTTCTTTTATTATAACCTCGTTATTAATACGTTTGCAATTATAAAGAAGGGGTACATGTATTTAAGATGTTTAATTCATTTACTTGTGTAATTACAATCACAAATAACCAGTTAGCTTAATAAAATATATTGTAGACACGAAAAAAATATGGTAAAGATTTTTTTTTGTACTTAATTATCATATAGAAAACATGCTACGAGTGATGTCTTTATAATTAAAATTTTGTTAACTATGAAGAGTGAAACCATCAACGAATGTAGTTGTTACATGTTATAATAGATGAGAAAGAAAATAACAGATAAATAATAATATTAATATACCAGCTGTAGCCGCGACCGCGTCCGGGGTAAGGAGGTTTTTATCAGTTATTAAAATAAATATGATCTCAAAATGAAACTACCATGAGTTAGTTCTTATGATATCTCCTATCCGTCATCAAGCATCCCATCAAAGACGGTTCAGCCGATTCAGAGATGAGCAGAAAGAAACAGGGAGACAGACGACAAAAATTAAAAAAAATATATACACCATGTATAAATACATATAAATGTTAATAAATTTGAATGTATAAAATGTATGTACATAACGATAATACCTAAATCCCCACCAAGGAGGCTGGCTAATAAAGATTGACGCTGGCGAGCGGCATCCGCCAATAGTGCTGATAGCATCCTCATTGAGGGCAGGATGAGAGCAATCTGGAACCAAAGACCTGGGCGCGGATAATGAACGGTACTAGATACATACGCGACAGTTACAGCTTAAATAAGTACTAATATGAAAACAGTCCACAGATTATAAAATATATTTTATATTTAATTTTTATCTATCCGTTGTCACGACTCCATTTTAAAGGGCCTCTCGAAATAAAATACATCCGAAATCATTAAAAATGTAAATAATTATAATCATTGTTATGACAATGAATCGTTGAAATTCCCATCGAAAATGGTAAATGTTTTAACGCGACGGGAAAGCTAAATAATTTAAAAGAAAGAAAAAACAATTTAAGCTGACAGAAGCTCATTGAACAGCAAAACGTATTCAAATATCTGAAATTGTTGACAAATTAAGTTCCCTACCAGGACTCGAACACCCTCACCACTTGAGAGCGCGACTCTCCAATATTGTGTTAGGAACAGCGTTCTCGGCGTAAGCTCCTTTTGACATTGACGCTCTTATTACAATGGGTTAGAGATCAAATTCTATTAATAATCCATTGTTTGACAGCACACGTAACATTGCCTCAGTGTTCGAAGGGACGGGACAGAGATGTTCGTTTTACTAGTTACTCAATTAGGCCCTTTGTATTTATTTATCTGAGTTTGTATAGTATCAGAGCGAGACGCATATATATAGCGTCCCGTGCTAGAGGGGGACAGAGGATGCGAAGTAATTTGAGACAGTTCTTTTCACGGGTAATACGTTCCTATTTTGAATAGCAACACGAACTGGCGGGAAATGCATTTACAAATTGTTCTTTTTTTTCTAATTCGTAATGGCCGCTGGATTTTCTTTGATACGTTCGGAAAGTTAATGGCATTGATGGATTGGGTAACTTTGTCGAATGTTTTTATATGGCTAACGCTATTTTAATTGTAATGAAGCGTACATCTGTATTTGTAGAATTAATAACTACATTGGGAGCTATTTAACATTAAATTGATAGGGTTACAGACTTGTTTTATGACTTACAGTTGCAAGACGAAAAGTCGTAAGTAATACGATTTGGAGATTAATAAGTTTAATTATAATGTATATTACGTATATTTGATACAAACCCGCTATATAGAGTATTATAAGTAAGCAAGTAACCGTTCGTAAGAGTCGTGTAGTTTGTATTCACGCAGTTACCCGTGATTGATCAAATACGAGGTGACTGCTATCAGACCGATGGCGCGTGAACATGGATCAAACGGGAGTGGATGGGGTTATGTAGCAAGGAACTCATTGGAAAACTTTATAAGAAATTAACACTAATAAGTAATATTGAATTTAACAAGGAGTTTTTATATCGTAATCTGTGCAACTAAATAGTGATGACGTTTTTAAATTGACACATTGGCATTATAGTAATAAGTCTTCTATCGCTTTTGAATTGTTTTTTTTTTATTGTTTCTTTATTTAAGTTTCTTTTTTATTAGTTTTTTTATATGTGGTATGTAATATAATAATATTATTAGGTCCGTCGTACAAGCCGCCATCCATTTATGCATAACCCCTCACATTCTTCGCGCGGGGTGCTATAATCAACTCTTTTAAGCTTTGGACGGCTGAATCCCTTTAGGTTGTTGACTTTAAAATCATACCATTTGATTCATCGAATTTAAAAAATGGAGGCAATCATTTCTAATATAAAAATAAACTATAATATAAACTAAGTATATTAAAAGAAAACAATTATTTAAGTAATGTTAATTTTTATTATGTTGAAGAAAATTATATGTATATATTTTCTTCTTCTGGCAATTTCCCAGCTTTAGTCAGGGTCTGCCTTCCTGCTCAAACTCCTCCACTTTGCACGATCTTTGGCATCCTCGGTGGTAAGTCCATTGACTCTCATATCCTGCGCACAAATTATATGTATATACATGATGTATTCCCTTGTAAACGATAAATTTTGCTAATTGTTTCATAATACTTATATATCCGTGGGAAATATAAAGTCAATTAGAATAATGTTATAAAACCTACTTGATCGCGATCGATTAAAAAAAAATGTAACATAATACGCGAACGTTTAAAAGATTCAGCCGACGGAGGGTTGTTTGCAAAATACAATTTAACAGAGGCCATTGTCTCTGAGTGCTGTTAGGACTCTCGCGAAGGGTTCTATTATAAAAATAGTTACTTTGGTGGGAAATTGACTTGTAATTTTGACTTTTAATCGACTCGCATTGTTTTAATGACGATGACCTCAAAGGGTCGGGAGTGGTCGGCTGTTTTGTGTGCTCCTTGTTTCATTTTTATAACGAACTGATTTTTCTCAGCCAGCTGCGATTTCGTATTTTATTTGAGTTTTATTATTGTTATAAGTTACTGATTGTGTTCGTGGGAAGTTCTCTGAATTCTTCTGTATACTTTCACTTTGAAGTTCTTAAGCTTTACCAGCAATTGACCGGCCCTACTGATGTTACAATTATTCGTGCACTTGATATTAGAACAATTCTCTTGACTTATTTGACTAATCAATTTAATTAATTATTGTTTTATATGCTAAAATACCTAACCTTTATTATTTTAAATTCAAAGGATTTAGAATTATGATAATGCTTATGTATTACGATAAAAAAAGGTTAATTATATGTATTTGAAATCTTTAAGTTTCAACTCGACCAGCATTCATAACATATTTCATATCAATTACTATATTATTTATATTCTGTCCATAAATTTAATGATAGACCAATAATAAAAGGACTTATATTAAAAGGACATTAAAAATTTATTCGTCCTTTGACTAATTTAATTATTATAAGTAAACTATGTCAAGTAATTTATGTTTTTATATAGATAATACAAATAAAAACATGACTTTTAAGATAATATATTTTGTGTAATGTTATTAATATACTCGTCGGAGAATCGAACCCCGCAACATGATAATTATGCCCCCGAACCTAATACAAGCTGTTTGAGCTACAAAGACTTTATGAACTCTCTGAGCCATCCATCTAATATATCATCAGCTCGGGTTCTCACTTCGCCTTAGTCGGAGTATCATAGATACAAGTTTTCAACGAAAGCATCTATCCTTCTTCTACCTGGCAATTTCCCAGCTTTAGCCAGGGTCTGCCTTACATGTTGTGACTAGTTTTGGCTAATTGTTTTTACGACCGGCCGCCTGCCTGACATCAACACTCTCTGGGAATGCATTAATCAGTGGTACATATGACTAGGAAAAATCACATTGGTACTTGCCGGGATCGAACCCGCGCTCTCATGCATAAGAGGCGGGCCTTTTAACCACTAGGCCAAAACTGACTTAACTATTCATTATAATTTCATACCAAATGATGTTATTGATTTTTCTAAACAGTAAAGTTTATTACTGGTTAAATATATGACATAAATTATTTAACAAATCTAATAATTTGTGATTAGAGAGAATAAATAAATTAACGATTGTAGGTAAATTCTGTTAGTGAATTTTTAAACAAATATATATTTTGTAGGTGTTTTCTAACAAAGGAGTATGTTGATATACTAAAGTTTTGTTTTCAGCTTATAATCATTCACCATTAGGTATTCCTGATTATAAAATCATGTAAATGTCACTCACTCTACGTAATTTACTGTCGCCAAGTGTGTGTCCCATTAAAAACTGTCCCTCCGTGTACACCCAAACAGAAAGACAAAGAAAAGCTTTGAAATTATTGTAGTATTACGTGATGGAATATAATAACTTCCTCGACATATATAGGGATAAAGATATATATATTATTTTTATGTACGTACGTAGATTTTTACTTTTGAAAAAAATTGTTATTGAAAACTAAAAAAAATTAATCCACGCAAATACCATCACCTTATAAAGTTACTTCATTTTCTTAATTAATTTAGTTATTAATATCATTATGAATATTATATAATTAATCGTCAAAATAAGTCCAAAAATTGTTACAAGGGTATTGTTCATCGATTGAGTCTTAAGATTTATCCCGTGTCTATAACCCGGTGTACATCGGACCATGAATATTACCAACAGCGAGATTGTATCAAGTAAATCAAATCACAGTCGATCCCGAGGACATATTGTCTGGTAAACCTCGTCTCTCTCGATTGGGGTGGATTTGTCTTGTGTTGCGGTCATGTATGAGATTTTTATGACTAAATATACAATATACATACATACATACAGTATACAATTTATATTAGATCAGTACAGAGTAAATTTTCATACAAAGGAGTTGAACTCAAATCTGCTAAAAATGTCTGCAGAGTTCATTCGCCTACCTGCATGTTATATTTATTAAACCAAATTGTTAAATTATTTTTATTTTATGAAATATTTTCAGTGAAAAAAATATAGTTTCTCATTTAAATGCAACCAATTAATCTATACTAATGAGTTACAGGACTAAAATATTAAATAAACCTATTAGAATGGAAATTGAAACATGTCCAAAAGCTGATTGTCTTCTAACGATATTTAAACGATGATCAGTGTAATGTATATTTCGTATTCACAACACAAAGGAAGTCTCAGTGCAGAAAAATAATAGCTTCGCTCGTAGTCCGGGGAGTTACTGGAACCGTAATAATACGATAATGGCAGACTCCATCAACATTCGCAATTAAAATTAGTCGTATTTTTGACAGAACTCGCTCCTAATAATATTTTCCGCGACGTTGCTCTTGTCTTTGTTCACTTTGTATATTTTTTCGTGTTTATTTTGCTGATTGATAATTTTATTATTTAACTTAAAATACGAGTGACAAAGGTCCTTACTTTCAACTATTTTGTTTTAAGTTCTGTTTTTATTCCCGCAACACTCGGACGCCATTTTGTTATAAAAGTTTAAGTTTAAAACAAAATATATTTTATTGTTATTTTAATACTTGTGTTTCTAATCATCGGTCCTTGAATTATTTTAGATGTGTATCTACACGTGTGTGTAGTTCAAAATTAATGTAGTTAGTATAAATAAAGTAAAGTAGCCGAAACGTCGGGAATATGTAGTTTTTAACAAAAAATAAAATCGCGTAGTATAATCCGAAAATATTAGTTTCATTTAAATATTTTTTATAAAGATTAAAAATTATAATGTTGCCAGAAATAATTAAGTAAAGTAAGAAAATTATTATTAATTACTAAAAAAAAACTTTAAGTTTTCTTTATGATATTATCTATACATTTTTTTTATATTAGTTCACATGACGTGTTTTTACTTTCAATAGGCGTTTGTATGTCCATATTATATGTTTGTACTAAACATGTTTTTAAAGTTTTTGTCTAGAATAACATCAAAGTAATGTATCGTGGAGTTCTAAGAATCACTATCGATTTTGTCCATTGACATAAATATGGCAGATTCGCCCGCGGCGTCTGACGACCCCAATGGTTATTCGGATGGGGTCTATAAATGAAGAAATGGAACGAGTGTCTGCGAGACGTGAAGCCATTGTAATATTCGTGTAAACTTCAATTCACATCAATTATTTTGGCCTTTTTACTCAGCACTCATGTAATTTTTTTTAAATAAGCAGTCATGTTTAGTGGAATATTTCTAAATAATCTCGCTGCTGGAGTTAAGAAGAAAATTCTTACAATTGAATCGTCGTGCTTAAGTACTGGGTACGGTTGAAACAATTTAGCTTTTATCCTTTATAATTTTGTTGTTTATAAATCTAGTGATGATTATGATACATGAAATTCAAATTTGCTACAATTTGGCTACAATTTGGCTCCATCATAATAGTTCCGGGGCAATAACTTTTTTTAATATATGAAGTTAAAAAAAAAAAAATCTGATTTGTTTCAACCGTCCCCATGCCAGGGTCGGTTGAAACAGCGATTGGAATCAGTTCAAACACATGCAAATACTAAGAAAACATGTTTTATTTATCATTCAAACTAATTATGGTACCACATAATAATATTAATCAGTCTTCAAGGTTTCATCAGCCTTACAGAAAGTAGGAACATTCAAAAAAACGTAAAATCAAAAACACATAAAAATAAAATTATTATTTTGAATAAACTAAACAAAAATCTTCTTTTGAATCAAATAAACAATCAAAATAAACTTAGTTAAGATATTAATCAGAGTGATCAGAGTCGCAAATATGGCAAAAGTAGCCAGGAAGACTTTATGTGGATTCTTCATGAGCCCACTGCTTACACTAAATACATTCAATCCACTTTTCTCCGGTTGCGCTCGCGGAATCTAATATTTAATGAAATTTTTAAGGTAATTCTCGCTCCTGATCTTCATGGAACACACGATTGTGTGCTTTATACTACATATGTTCATCGTCTTTGCCGGACGAATCTCGCTTTCGTATGTATGTATGTATCTTAAAACTTAACAGGGAACAGTGATTTTCACCACGCTTGCCCTCGGCTTTCCGTAATGAATCTCCAGCTTTTACCTCCTCATACGCATTACTATAGCTCGACAAGTTAATTTCTCCTCTGGAAGTTTCCAAGTCCTTTTTCAACCGTACCCACAAAAAATGTTTCAACCGTCCCCAACACTACTTTTGGCAAAATATTCCTTATAGTTACTAAAATAATAATAACACATCAAAAATAGTCACTATCCCTTATTCTACAAGCTTCATTAAGCTACGGTAAGGCACGAAATTTATGTTAGGACCTATCATCTGCTTCGTTGTGTCCTTACCACCCTCACTCCCGCGCACCCGTTTACAAGATATTTGCTCTGTTTCAACTGTCCTTTGTTTCAACCGTACCCAGTCTACCTATTCATGAAATGCATAAAACAAGTATCGCAGACGAGTATCATCACACGGCTCTAAGCGGAGTAACGTGCGCGCATATTAATACAACATGAACACATCCCATTTCAATCACGCCATATTACAGTCTATTAAAAAAATATATTTTTCTATTCTTTACCAAAAATATAATGGTCATATGAATATTGCTATACCTAAAATGTATCAAATGATCTCAAGTTCATCTCTTGAAGAACGATCACGTTTTAAATAACAAAATCGGCAGAAGCTTGAAGGTTTCATCAGAAATTGACTTAGTTCTATTCAGCGGAAGGAGTCGCAGAAGGTTTATAATGGCTGGCCTCGGGGCTGTTCCTAATTGTTATTTAAACGTCACGAAGACAAAGCAGTTGTGATATTTGGTCGTGGATAACGAACTTTGCTTGTCGGCGGGTAAATTACAGTTTAATCAAATTGCTTCAAAGCATCCCAGCTTTGACGTTACAAATATGTTACCCAAAAATATCACGTGCTTATTATAATGAGAGATGTCTGGGTGATACAGACGGCTCAGATTGTACTCGATGGAACAAGATGAGACTATTGTTTTCTTGAATTCGCGTATAATGAAAATATACTGGATGTTATTATTCTCGTAGAAATTTTTCTTCCCAGATTTTACAAAGATTATTTTATAATATCTTCGTAAAAATCCTTTATTAATGAAAGAAATGTATGACCACATTTATTAACTTGTGAGCTGTGGTCGAATTACTTCATTGTGAGTTTTTTATTTAAGAATTATATAATGTTTAATTCAGCTATTTGTATTAATTCATCAATACATACCCTTTTCATATTTCTCTTTATGGCTAACGATAATTCTTATCATAGTCGTCATTAAAATACCAACAGAATATAAAAATAATTAAACAATATACTATAAAAATATATTTGATGATAGAAATTTAAACAACCATAATGTGTTTTTTTTTTGCGTAATTATAATATGAATACTGTATTATAATTAAAATGTTACGTTCTTATTGAAATAATCTAGTTTTATTTAAGTGAATTCATAACCAAAAAAAACAATCAGATTCCTGATATAAATTCGCCGCGCAGCCTCCCCTGAAAGCCTTTGTTCGTGGTATTATATCGTTATTCGATCACGTCTCCGCGAAATACAATTTCGTGTTCATCTCACTAGAAACTTACGAATCCGCGAACATCCAGGGATTTAGGATGAGATTTTATGATACAGAGCTTTTAAAACATTTCAAGTTTTTATTTTTGCTTAAATATATGTCTTCATGGATCTAGATACGATTTTATATTAGAAGAATTTTTAGAAATAGTAACTAAATAGTTTAATATAAGTCTAGACCAGAGAACGTATCAGATAATTTCCAACTCACTAACAGTTAAGAAATTTTACGAAAAAAATCATTTATCTACGATTAGACTTCACAAATCAACGAGTATAATAATACAGATTTTGTTATAAGTGGTCCTGGAAGTGCTAAGTACCCTTAATAATTCTCGAGAGCTAATTGTTGACCCTCCAAGGCGCATTGACGGCTGACAATTAAATGACAACTTGACACCGTTTAGCGGGGTTAAAGGATTTGGTTCGTTTTCTTTTATTATAAGAACAATTGCTGATTTAGAATGTGACATGATAAATTATTAATAAACCGCTATATGATTAAAATATAATTCATGATTAATGTACATTTGCTGGCGACTATGGGTCATGAAATGTATCTTTAAATTTGAGGTTCACGTCGTTTTCGGATAGCCTAATTTAAAATAGTATTTTCAACTGTTTGTTAATAATATTAGAATTTTAATTACTGTGATATATTTTTTTAATTTCCTTTTTATTTCTTCAGTAATTCATGGTGTTACGTATTCGTTGACGCGACGACGCTTTTCTGCTCTATTCACGTCATTGAAATATGAATAGTTGTGAAAGAAATCATAAGAATTTTACTTATTTGGTCGTTTACAGTATTAACTATAAATTTTATTTTTATCGCTCATTAATGCCACAAGGTGCGACAGTTAATTTTTTTTACAAGTACTTCAGACATTTCAATATTCTTAGTCATTTATGTTTCGTGATGTCAAAAGTCGTCTTGGTTACAATGTTTTTAAATCAAATGAAGGCCTTCAAGTATTACAGGAGATGATCCTTTTATTAGTAGCTTCGTTTTTGACCGACGAAATATTTTGACATTTTTTTCAAAAATTTTTAAATTTTCATTTGACAAAAACCACAGATTAAGGTGTCTGCTAGTCTATCAGTTTATTTTTGTTTCTGTTTATTATCTGTACACTGGATAAATATATAATAAGGTCTTACAATTAAAAAAAAAACAGTACAATGGCAAGCGCAATAAATATTTAAATGTGATCGCTTCTTTGTAGAATTCTATCAGAATTTTTTGTAATGGCAACTTCGATATTCAAGTATGCATATTTTATCCTTTAAAATGAAAAAGGAGCCATTTCCAGAAGATATTTTTTGCTACTTCTTGGTTCATATATATA
>JAAAKD020000034.1:8006763-8033056 GCA_010014825.2 Danaus melanippus
CGTGGTAATCAGAATAATATTAGTTTCATTTAAATGAATACTCGCAAAAGTTTTAGATCTCAGTAACAGGCAGTTATGGTAAATTTAAAGAATGCCTACATTTTTTTTCATATAATAATTATTCGAAACCTAGAGCCTTAACGAGCTAGTTCATGACCTGAATATTTTTATCCCAAGTCAAAGTTTAATCAAAAATCATCAAATAGTACAGTTGTGAGTTATAAAGATAGTATTATATTATCCATATTAGGTCTAGTTAGGGTATTTTCATAATTTTATTATGTCCAACAGTTCCAGTGAACGACAATCACCCTCACACCTGTCCGCTGCACATACCTCAAGTATTATTGTGATCACGATCCAGCTCCACATAAATTAATTTCATCAACTTTATATGATTATAATTTTAATCATATTTTTTTATTTCTTTTAAGCTTAGCATCTGCTACAATTACAAATAGCACTATTTTATTATAACAGCCAGTCAGCGCAACCTTTTTCAACTTATCTTTAAAAAAGCAACTAATCGTCATAATTAAGTTGTAGTTAAAAAAGTATTCTCATAGCATTATATCATCATTTTCAATGTATTGCTTTTTATTCTCACTAATCAATTGATATTAATGTAATGTTTACTTCATAATTTATAGTTTTTTTCATTACTTCATTGTTTTCTTTATATTAAATTTGTATCATAATTAAAGATCCATCTCGGATAGCGTGGTTCATGTGTCGCAGTTAACAAAGCGTCGGATAACTCGACCGCCACCTAGCGGACAGATTTTGGAAGCTCTCGTTACACTGACACACTTCACGTACTCGTATACTTGGTTGTATGTGCTCTTTTAACTGAAACATCATTCTGGTCTTGTCTAATTATATTGTACACTTCAATTATCTAATTAATGTAGTTTTTCTAGTTTTATTTAATTAATAACAATAAAATATTCGAATTCTTGACGTTAGTAATTCCGTTTGTATATAACAGTCAGTCTACAAACAAGACGCCTTTAAAACTATGATTTCTTTGTGTTTTAACTTAAAGGCTGCCAAAAGGCAAATAATTCGGAGCGAAATTGGTTCTGAATGGAACTCGACATTCATTGAAGCGATTGTCTATCGGGAATGAACAAAAAATACAATGCCGTATTGGGTTACCTAAAGTACCAAAAACGCAGATTTTACGTACAATACGCTGACTGGTTCGCAATAATTTTTTGACATCACGGTTCAACTCATGAGAAACTGTCCATTCATTCAGATTTCATGGTGAAAATAATTAAAAATACAAAATAATACGTGAAAGTAAAAAAAAGGAATCAATATTTTGTAATATTTAATATTTTTTTTATTTAAATCAAATTTCATATCTTCAAACAGTAGCGACGTATATTTTGTTCAGCGGACGCGTCCTCTCGTGACTTGTGTCGCGGTAATACAATACTTCACCATTGTACCCTAATTTCGCAGCTCATTAACCAATATACGGTCGTTTTGCTGAGCCGATAGCGATGATGCTCTGTGTTCAGATCAGGTGTACCGTGAACTTAGTATCGCTTACTCTGATTATATTCATCACCGTTTAAGAACCGCCTCACGACCGCACGATCCGGTTACACATATATTATAGTATTATTAACAAATATTTACTCAATAACGTTTAAAGGAGCACTTACTTACTTAATAGTAAGTAAGTAACGGCATGCGGATATCTTACTAGAAAAAAAATCTTAACTTATATAGATTTTGATGATAAACGTAACTATGACATTATTCTCGAGATTCAGACATACAATGACAGTATTTGAAATATTAATCAAATAGAAAAAAGGCATCTTTCGCTGAAAAACAATTGATGAAGATGTAATGATAAATATTGGGTGCGTATAAAGTGGAATGTTTGTCCGTGGACGTTGTTTGAAGGCAAAATAAATACATAATATAATTAGTTGATCGATCTGATAGTCTACCAATCTCCTCCACGCTGAGTCTCATTCTCATTCTCCTGGTGGCACAACTGTCATTGTTTTCAATTATTTACTTTAGTTTCCTTCTACATGTCCAAGATTAAAAATGTATCCACGTCTAATAATAATCTATGTAGTACCTCTATTTACATTTGAACAATTGCTCGTTCATATTAATGAGAGGAAAACTAATACAGTCATTAACTAGAGAAACTGGAGTGATCTTTGGAAACAAAAATAACATTTGGCCATTAAACAATTAATGAAGATGATAAAACTATGTCCAAATTTTATTTGTCCTAAGCTTATGTGGTAGATATCACATGATTTCCAAGTGTTCTGTTGCACTATCATTCAGTAACCTAAATCTGCCAAGGTGACCTCTGGGCCAGATGCAGTGGGGCCTAATTGAGCATGAACAAACGATATGCCACCAAGTTTTTGATACTTAATACACCTCAGATACAACGCCGGCCAGAATAAGGGAATACAAATATTATTTGAATATTTTTTTAATTTCGTGACACGGAGAGTATTTTCAATAATAATTAATGAAATTATGAAGTAAATGCTTCTTTTATGTACCATTATAAGAAACAAAAGTATAAAAAATGTACAGGATAGATTAAATCATTAATATCAATATTTTTTTGACAACCGGCTAGTGCTGGAATATTATATTACATTGTATACTATGTTATAAAATCACAACATATTTTTTTGTCATTCCGTTAACACGCATCTTTATCATTATTAAAATATTGAATTAATTACGTTACTGCACCCGAGTGTAAAGCGGTTAATGAAGCAAATAATGCACAGCGGACGAAAAAAAACCCGCTAATCCGATATCACATTACTGAAGCGAATCTTGAGACACGAGATACAAGTTGAGATACAGAGACACGCCACCCTCACTGGGTCGCTTGCGGTACACGGACCCACAGCTTAGTTATTATAAATATATATTTATAGTTAATATTTTCATTAAAAAATTATCCAGAAGAACCTACGACCTCCAAAATATCACGATTCAATTGCTCTGCTTACTAAACTATCGCGCCCCTGATCATAAAGTGCATTAAGGATTGGTTATAACCGTCCTACATTAAATAATTAACATCATACCTATATTTAATGTTATTTTACAATAAGGTATATGTCTTAATTTCTTTGAGTTTATCATCATCAGCCTATCAGAGCCCACTGCTGAGCAGAGGCCTTTTCTCACATGGAGAAAGTTTCAGCATTAATCACCACGCTTGTTCGAGACGGGTTGGTGATATCAAACTTATAATTGTGAAATTATAAGTCCAGGTTTCCTCACGATGTTTTCATTCACAGTCTGTCAGTGGTGTCTGAATACTCTTAGAAAGTACATATGAGTCGGAAAAATCAGATTGGTACTTGCCAGGTTCGATCTCATGCACGAGATGCGGACCTTTAACCACCAGGCCACGACTGTTTATAAAATATGTATATATTTGGTTAATAACGAGCTTCTGCGAATCCATTCAATTTGAAACGAAATACTTAGGAGTATGAAAAGAAAACAGTTTTATCCAACATTAATAAAGTACTTAACCACAAAATATTAAAAGGAAAGTGGGAAAACGAGGAAGTGTTTTCATAATCCCGCGGGAATCCAATATTTGTTAAGGCTGGCAGATATTATTTTAGAACCTATTTAATTATTATTTTAAAAGTGACAGTCAGCTAAGCTTTGAAGCCGAAATTTACGTGTTTTCACAATTTAGGTCTTAAGGAAAAGACATTTTTTCTGTTTTCGTTAAATGTTTCATACTTAAATTATATACAAAATTGTTTTTTTTTTATTTAAACAGAAATTGCTTGAGCTCATTGTTATACGAGTTAATGCGTTTGTTATCATCTTAAACAAGAACAAAACAGTCGTATATACGACGCCAGATAACATGAAACACATCTACTGAAAACTATTACTTAACAATTTCAATTAACAATTAAATACTTAACAATTTAAATTAACTCTACAAGATATTATCAAAGATTTGAATTTTAAATAATGTTTACGTCAACCATTATCGGTTTCTATACGTTCCAAATAAAGAAATTATTTTTCAAAGATTTTCGTAAGTACCAACTTAATAATCATTATTAACAATTTAATTGCATTTTTTTAAACAAAGCTTTTTCTTATTATTAAAAAAACGCTTTTAAACAAACAATATTATTAAGTATAATAAATAAAAAACTAAAGATAATCTGTGCTCTGAAACATCTCACAGTCTAATTAGGCGCGAGCACAACAAACATGTCTCTATTGACACATTGAGACGCCCCTCAAATGGTGTTTTAATATTTTAAACTGACAACATGGGACGGCCGCCATTTATTTTAATTTGTCGCCTCCTGACGGATGCGCATTTGATTTACCCTCGTTAATTGAACGCTGTATTGACTATGACATTAGAATTAACGTTCTGAAAGGATGACGTTTATTATGCAATCGACTTTTGTTTATTTTTTAAATCCTTGCTACCATGAGCTTCGATTACACGGACCATAAAATATATATGATAATTTATTAACACGTAATTTAAGTGATTTTAAATAAATTTATGGCCGGATTTTTTTTATTTTCTTATCGTATTGGAAACTAATTTTCATAAGTGGATTGAGTTATAAGACTATTTAAGGGAATTTGTATTTTAAGTTGGCAGTACCGTACATTTAGATGTAACGTA
Source organism: Danaus melanippus (assembly GCA_010014825.2). Lineage (NCBI taxonomy): Eukaryota > Metazoa > Arthropoda > Insecta > Lepidoptera > Nymphalidae > Danaus > Danaus melanippus. Next base: position 8,011,457 of record JAAAKD020000034.1, read on the forward strand.
AGACAGTTGTATTTTTTAATTTTGTAGAAAGTAAAAACTTTAAAAACATCGTAATTGTATTCTTGGGATCTGTTACAATATGTTCTAAGGTCTGTAACTGACATTTACTCTAAAAAAAATACCGTTCTATCGCCACTGCTTCCACGAACATTATAGTTCATATTTATTTTGTTATTTTTGTTGAATAAAAAAATTATAATTGTTGCCTTACTTATAAAGATCTTTAATTAAAGAAATTAATATAAATTAATAAAATAATTTTGAAACCTATCTCGTTCATAATTATCAAATCTCATATTATTTTAATTATACTCAAAAAATTGTTGATTAATGCTTAGTTATATTTAATATTTTTGACGATATTATAATTTGAAGATAACAATACAAACATACATACAAACACTTCCTGGCTCTCCATTTTATATATAGTCGTAAATGAAGCGGTAGCATTGTGTGTCAGTATGGGTTAATAACGCGCCGTTAAACTGGAAGGGTTGAAAGTTCTGCGCAAAATAATATTCATTACAAGTACTTAAAAAAAAACATTTGTTTTCGGTCCGTTTGTAAAGTACTGTGAGACCTCCTACTGTTACAGTATTAATCTTGAATTTCTCATCAAAATCTTGTTACAAAAGCAATACACACAAACAAACTCACTAGACGCGATCTCTTCAATAGACCATTGAAAACCGCAAACAACAAAATGGCGGCTAAAGGCACCCGTCCTTTGTATTGAAGGGCCCTGAAGACGACTCGCTCGTAATGATACAAAAACAAAATGAAAACCTCACACGTAATTGTTGATCAATAATCATTTTATAAAATAACAAGCGTCCTCCACAATATTTTATTTAACAAAAGGATTAAAAGCGAAAAAACATACTTTTTTATATCTGAATAATTCCCTGGAATTCCTCGGTTGCATTGTAACTAATTCAACTATGAAATAAAAAATATATAAACTTTGATGATGCGTTGAGGGTTTTTATGTCGATGTTAACAAGTTTTAAAATGCTAATGCAAATATATTTAATATTATTGAATTCCCTAACAAGTATAAAGTAATGTATTTAACACTCGAAGTACCAGTTACTCGATGGTTTAAAGTTTAAACCTTAAACTACACGACAATGAATTACAACTCTTGTCTAAAGAAGCGGCCTATTATTAAACTATCATAATATTACCCTAAAAATAATTTACGAAGCTCTTTACTTTATTCAGTATTCCGCAAGTCACTGGCATGTGTCTCACTATATAGTCAGCGTGCTTGAATACGGTGAACTTTATAACGGTAGATGTTTTTGTGTAGGTCTGTGTCAGGTGCAACGTTTTAAGATGCATCCAGAAGTACGGGGATATTATAATTAATTACTGTTTTATATTAGGTGCCCGCCATAAACAACGGCTCTCGTCCTTGGTAATGCGTCAATAGTTTTTGTATTGGAAATCGGAGGGTGGGTTTTTTTAATGTCTAATGGGTCTGTAAATTAATTTAATTGTGAATAATATTAATAACTTGCGACGTAATTGTCTGAAGCGATGGTATTTACAATACAGTAATAGTCCTACTTAGTAACTCGTATGGAGGTTATAGAGAAAATGTTCATTATTTAAGAACGAGTATGTTAAAAAAAGGTTTAAATCGATTCAAACAGTATAACGTTTAAAATCTAGTAATTAACTGTCACAAAGCTACAGCTGGCTTGATAATGGTGATGTTATATTGTAGGATTATGATGTTCTGTATTAAGAACTTCTTTGTATAAAATTATTCATAACAGTTTCATATTAAACAGCAATTTAACCTTCTATTAAATAAGCCATAGACAATTTATCAATAGCGCGAATAAGGCAAAGATAACTACGATTATTTATGTCCAATGCTGATTTATATTCCGTGTCCTACCAACTTAAAAACTGACGTAGCCTTATAAGTTAAACTAAGTGTGCGCTGAAATTGGTACCGCCTGTTCGCGCCAACCGAAGATAAGCCGTTTGGTTACAACTAATTATAGACAATTTTATTGTGGCTTAACTTTTTAATCTGATAGCGGAGGAACGTGGATGTAGTACTGTCTGGAAGCAGGATTGACGTGGGTCAGAAAATATAGCTAGGAGATAAGGTCGGGTCATTGTAATGATGTGATAAATAAATGTGTTCCTATTAAGCGTGTAATATACTTATTTTGGAGATGGCGATGGACAGGACACATGTTAAAGGAAAAACAAGAGAAATGGACGAAAATTTTAACAAAGTGGTACCCGAGATATGGTAAACGAAACGAAGGACGACAAACTAAAAGATGGGAGGATGAAATTTTAAAATTGGCTGGTCCATTATGGATCCGAGTAGCAAAAGACAGAGAAAAAATGGAAATCTTTAGCGGAGGCCTATGTATGTCGAAAGAAAAGCTGTTTTTGAACCAAACGCCGATACACGCATTTAATTATAAGTCATATTAAATTAAGATTAGATAAATATAAGATAATATTATAAAATGTAATTAGTTAGTACAAACAGTGTTTGTAAGTTAAAACCACAATGAAGAATAATTTTATTTTATATTTTTTTTTTACCACACGTAGCACCAAATTTTCTTATCTTTTAAATGTCAATAAGTTTTTAAGATTCAGGATTTTGAGATTACATTAATATGAAAATATACATTCATATTTAAGTTGATTAAAATTTAAAAATATATCAAAATGGATCAATAGCATTATTTAATTTACGAAACATGTTTTTTGTTATAATAGATTGGTCTGTCTTAATATTATTTACTACATAGAAAATGTTTATAATATGTAATGTTAGCTAATTTATAACGCTCCCAAATATAATAAATCAATATTTTTATATAAGAAAAATGTAAATGGTCTGTTTCCTTTTTAACCGACCTCAAAAAGAAGGAGATTTTCAATTCGTCTGTATTTTTTAAAGATGTTAACTCAAAATACGACTATAATATGAGAGTTGAAACAAAAATTTGGATTTTGTATTAATAACTAATTTAAGCAGTTTCATTTTCATCACCTGATCATCTTTTATGGCAAAGAGACTTCCCTTGAGAACTGACCACAAACAGGTTTCCTTAATTGATTACATTTTCGGGATTCCTATAACCCTATAATGACTGTCAAGCAGACGTTTTTGTATATATTTCGCAAAACACGATCATGTTCTACTTAGTATAAAGACTATACTTTTTTTGTGCGAATATTTCATAATATTATACAAACGTGGAATCAATCAATTTAATTTTTTCTAAGTTTTTTTAAACCTACATCAGAATTTTCAATGAGAATTTATTTGGGGAAGTCTATCTGTCATTACTCACCATTATTCTGATGTATGTACTGTGAAGGAAAACATCGTGTGAAAACCTGGACTTATAATTTCACAATTATAAGTTTGTAATCACCAACCCGTCTTGAGAAAGCGTGGTGATTAATGCTCAAACCTTCTGCATGTGAGAAGAGGCCTGTGCTCAGCAGTGAGCTCTGATAGGCTTTAATTTTATTGTGATGTAGGAAACCATGGCATGACAGAGCTTTCATCCAACATCAGTCAAAACTTGTGCTTAGGCCTTCTGAATGCACCAACATCTTGACACGTTGCACAAGCTAGAGGAAAATCTTCCTATTTTAAGCCTAAAAGTACCTGGTAGACCTTTTAATTCTAAATATCGGTCGCACAAGTTATGTACCCAACTCAAAATTGAGTCTATTTCGTAGTTTTTATTGGCTCTTCTACAGAAATCATTTCTAAGACAGAAAAAATTCAGCATAGCTCTTTCCATTGAGTGAGTAGCTTTAAATTTCGCATTAGTCGACGTCAGAGTCACTAATCCAAAAATATACGTACACTTGTATAAAACTTTAAAAAATATACAACATTGACTAAATAAAACTATCATTCTGTGGGTAGGTTTAATTATTTTCTGTACAATTATATGACGAAAATTAATTCTCCGTCACTTTGTTAACATTAATCTATAATAACGTCTCGATACCGCCAAATTCCAGACAACAGACAAGCAAAGATGCTGGGAATTCCCTGACAGACACACTCTTTCCTCTTCAATTAGCTATTACTCTACTTCAAAGAAATCAATACAATGATTCATATGTCCGGGCTCTAATCCAATCCCGGATAAAATTGAACAAATTAATTACCAGTGATAAAGCAATATTGATATAGCATCAACTAATAAAACAAAAAACATACATAATAACGTAATATGTGGAATCAAACTGCAAAAACCAATTTTAAGAAATAAAAGTCATGTGCTCATTTAAAAAATTCAATTCCGCCGAGGCGATACTCAATAACAAATTATAAGACATCTCAATAAGATGGATCGTCAGAAACTGCCCGTCATCCCACAATGGACGCACAAAAACCAGTATATCGGTAACACAATCTAGATATTAAACATATAATACAAACAATGCTATGTTGATTGAAACGTCAGCAGACGGACGATTGATTCCCCTTGCGCCATTGTAATTATTAACGGCGTAATTACGACATGCTGGGATCTATTTCTTCTCTTTTTTTTTCCAAACACGATGATTCGGATCTTTTCGGCCAGTCCAATATCGATTTCCATATCGAATCCAACCTCTTTGGTCCAGTTCCACGTCGACTAAATCCTTTTCTGTTCGTCAGTTTGAGGATTACGTTTCTAAGTTGTCATTTAGATGTTTAATATCATTGTGACACAAAATACAAACGAAAGGGTAGTCGATTCTGGTATTAAAATGTTTAGTTAGCATTTTATATTGATGGTAAAACAAATATATGGAAGGGTCGTATTTAATTCAGATGCTATCTGGCCCACGTCATCGACGGAGTCATCGTCTGACAGCCGAGATGGGTACGATACGTTTGATCTCTTAATGTAGTCCATGGCTTTTGATTTGAAATATTTCCAGCCAAATCACCCACAAACAGAGAAAAAAATCTCTTGAATAAATATTTTGTTAGTGTATTTTTTTTATAATGTAACACTGGCATTATATGAGCAATTAGGTATAGCCGTAATATTATTAAAGTAAAACTTTTTTATTATAAATATTACCAGGCTTTTTCATTGTATTCTTTATCCTACCTATGGTTATGGTTAAATGGGAAACTATATATTAGACATTATTATTATAGACATAATTTTGACATTATTTTATTGAACGCCGAAGTCCTGTCACACAGATATGTCAATTAATGAATATAACGTCACCTTTTCAGCACTTTAGCCGTGTATCTCGTGAAGCATCGAGATAGCATCTCAGCGTGATCCCGGCTGATTGAGATTTAAGGATGCTGTCTTATAACTCGGGATTGTTTTTACATTGTCACGTGATTGTTAGATTAAATCCAGTTATATGTTAAGTTTTTGTTTTATATAGGACATTAATCTTGTATGAATTAAAAATCGTTTAAAAAACGATAAAATTTGCGTTTTTCAGTAATATGTAAAATCTATGTGAGAGTAAACAGTTGAAATATAGTAATAAGCTGTCTCAGTGTAACAATAAACCAATATGATTTCCTACATCATAATAACATGAACTAACAATCGGAGATTGGCACCTGACTGTCGAAGAATGTGGGAACATTGTTGTGCACCGTCACTGTCGCCGCGCGGGCGATGGTTCGTCTTTATTGACTTGTTTTGGATACCATTACTATTTATATTATATAAGTATTAAAAAATATACATACTTCTGTTTAAAATATCACATTTTAGTTAATAAAGTTGACACTTTGATTCTTCTTGTACGATTCTTTTGTCTGTTCCTTAACGATCATTCCAAAACAACATTACGTTCGAAAATTTTAATCATGCTGTTTGTAATTTTTATAAATTGACACTAATTATCTAAATTTTATTATGTCTTATAATTTCACTTTCAAACCGTGCGATCTAAGTCTTCGTCTGTCATATTAGATGTGAGTCGATTGTTAATATTCCGTGAGATTAAAAAGTTCGGTAATTTTTAAAGCGAATGGAGTCATTACGCGAGGTGATCGATAAATGTGATGAAATCAATGATAATAACGTTTTACAACGGGGCCATTACGTTAAGAGCGTCTTCACACAGACTAACAAGGTGAAGTTATACAGACTATTTAGACAATACGACAATAACAAATACCAACACACAGATAAAGAATTTTATCATGATATAGAGCTTCTAATAATATTCAGATACGGACAGTAATATATAAACGATTCCTCGCTTTCCCCGCATTCCTTGCAACTGTCGATTTCACACATTTTTTTCCGACGTGAAGGGCAAACAAAAAACAGAAGGGAAGCCTGATTACAATATTACGAAATGACATTGAATTAAAGCTAAGGCCACCTTGCGGCTCTCATTAACACAAATGGATCCGACTCGATGGACAATAAAAATCGCATTTGAACAAAAAATATCCGTGATTAATGACACCTCTGCAGCTCACTAGCTGTACAGTGCTGTAGACCAAAAACCATTACCTTATAAATCATATATTAGAGAATGAGTGAAAAGAAAGTATAAAAGAGATTTCCCATAAAAATTTAGCAGTCGAACTCAGACTTTGAAACGTGTGACATTTAACAACTGCAGTCTTTTTTTACATTTTACTCATTAGTTATAATATCTGTTGGGTTTTAGCAAAGATAATTATATAAATGGCTACTTAAAATATCCCATTGTAATATATTTATCATTTTATTTCAGAAATATAAAGAATATGTTTAACATAGATAATAAACTGTTGCTTTCTCGCTTTCAAAACTCGAGTGACGTTCAAATTGTTCAAAAAAATGAATATGAAAGTACATTTGATACGAATCTTTTACGTGTGATTTAGAATTGTAATAATATCTTAGAACAGTATTATAACATTAGTATGAAGGTTCACGTATTTTTTTGCTAGATATTTTTTTATAGATAAAAAGTCCTGAGAACTCAGACGTACCTATAAACATCTGATGTAACTAAGTAGATATTTATTTTATATATAAAAAAAGCTTTTAAAATGGTCATCAAAATTTAATATGATCCCAAAAAAATGGTGTTTTAAACGCAATTACCTGGTTATGAATAATTGTATTCTGTTATGAAATAGTCTGGGCCGGGCGCCCGCGCCGTCGCCTCTCTCAACGACATAATGATGGGTTCTTACTGCTTCTGAATAATGGACGCACTTTTTGTTAGGCAGCCATATTTGTCTCACTTAAAATATATTTTATCATCTGGCGGGAGATTATGATTTGTTTTGAAATATTCATAGCTTTTATCGCTGCTAACATATAACATTCTTTGTAACTTTTACTTTGAAGCTAAAGATTTTTTTTTAATAATAATAATATATGTATTGGTAAATGGTTGGGTAATTCTCTAAATTTACCAGTGAGATAAAGAATTAAATATAGATATAATTTTTTGTGTGAACCTGTTTAAATTTTAACAAATATGAAGTATTTCGGAAATGTTTCATCAGGAGTGAAATGTATTAGGTCCTTACGGAAATCGGCGTCTTGTTAGGGTGTAACGTAAAGTCGATTTTATCGAAATATAATATTGCTAATTGTGCACTTTTGCTATTTCATTGGTAGTTCATTGATTCATTTACGAAAAAATCAATTTGAAATGGAGTCAATAAAATATTTGAAGGTGTTTAGGCCTAAGCGCTCCCCATCGGAGTTGTATTTTTCCCTTGCAAGAAGTTAGCCAATTTTCGAATGAAATGATAATCTTCGGACCTCGCCCACCGTGCAACGTCCAGAGAGTACGATGGATCTCATAGACTTTAAATTGAGGCTCTTCTAATTATATTATATAAGTCAACATTTATTTAAGACCTATTTTGCAATATTCGATTTTAAATTCCTTGTCTTAAAATTGGATTCAAAACCATGGATTATTATACAATATTATATGTTCTGTCGCACCAGATAGACTATACTCCTGTGACAACGAAGCGATCAATTGTTACGATGAAGGTGGAATTGAATCAGCCCTTCCCTGGAGACTTCGCCCCACGACTCCCGGCCGCAAAACTCAGCGAGAATTGAAAAACTTTCACTGTTTACGAACAGGAAATACTTAAAGGTATACATTATTATGAAAGAATTGCTCATGTTTTGTTTTAAACAAATTTGAAAAAGTAGATTCCGTATTTAATCGGTTTTTGTTTTGCATATTATTAAATTTTAGTTATTTATAAAAATAAAGACGGTTGTTCACGTCGAAGAATATACGGGATCTTCCACTTAGGGCAAAACACAGCTCATATACATATATTGATTAAGTCCATAAATTACCTGCGAAAATCATTCGACATTTCTAAATTACAGATAAAGAGATTTTTTATACTTCAAAGTTATATGTAATTTTGATAAAACAAAAGAGTTTTTTTTTATTTTAAAACAAATCTTTATTATATCTTATACTTACAAAATAACAGCCATGATGGCAGAAGGTTCCTCCGGATTCGTTTCCGCGCCGGAAGTAAAGCCGGCATCGGAAATCTGACAGATTGAACAAAAATTGACACGTGCCGTGTAGCCTGTAACCTGTTACATGCTGGATGAAATAATCAACTTCTTACCCCAGCTGTTCTTTTAATGCTGGATTTTTAATATTTTAACAAAGCCTCCAATTCAATCTTAATATTTCCAATAAGAACTCTCTTTTCAGTTTGTCCAACAAACTTTTCTTTTTAGGTAATATTTTATTTCATGTTTAATTTAAAACTATGAATAAAAATCTAACATCGAATATATTAATTAAAATCAGGACTTTAATTTAAATTACGTTTACGAATACCATTATTTAGCCCGTGACTGTAGCGGTTTAAATTTATTTATTAAAAAATAACTTGTAATTGAACTAGTTAGAGGTACGAGTATATTCAAGACAAAGAAATAAAGAAGTCTGATCATATGTACATATATTATATAATATAGGAAAGGTTGTATGTCTGAATGTACGGACTGTATGGAGGTGTGTGGTGCTTTCACGCAAAAATAACTTAACAGTTATTTCATGAACCTTTACACTAATCTAGTTTTTTTTCATCAGAATGTTGGCAAAAGAGCAGACAGTTTACTTGAGGGGCAGCAGTCACCGTCATCCATGGATATCTGCAAGATAAGGGATGTTGCAGATGCGTTGCCGACCTTAGTTGTTGAGGAAGAAGCAGGGGTGTGAATATGGAGATGGTAGGAAAGGGTGGGAATAAGGAAAAGCATGGTTTCAAAATCAGAATATGAGAAAGACGATAACTTATTCCAAATCCACATTAGTTCCAATAAAATTTCGCATATAACTTCTCTATGAAGTGACACAGATGGTGGCCGTCCATCCTGTCGCTGTAGTCCTCACTGTCAGATCGAGCTTCCTCCTTCCTCCTAAGCACATCAAAGTACTGGAACAGTTAGCCCGCGTCTGTGTTTTTTTCAAGTTATAATTTGGGCGTCTTCATGAAAAGAGTGTATTGGTTATTACTGAGGTAGCACCACTTATGTACAACTTAATTTTCTCATACCAATGAACTGAGTGATAGTCAAACGCTGTCAAGTCTGATAGTTATATCTATTCTAAATTTTCACTCTGATCAAAATTCTTGAAACCACGCGGACTTAACCGCGCGCAAAAACTAGTCAATTTACTAAACTACTCTGATATTTTAATAAATTCACCCCGCTTCTATAGATATCTATAATCGAATACATTTTAATGTATCAACAGTTTTTCTATTATGGTCCAGTAAAATATTCTTGCTTGACATTTACAGCAATTAGAAATGGTGCATAATTATAATTAGTGTTTTGTCCCAGGAATATCATGGGATGAGAAAAAAATTCCCCCTTACAGCTGCTTCACGCAAGTTAACATAAATGAATACTGACTTTCTACTTCACTCGCTGTTACATTTTTAACTATATATTACTTTTATACATATACATATATATGTATATAAACGTAGTTATAAGAATTATTTCTCCTTTATCTCATATATGTTTTGAAGTAATATTAATTTAGGAGGCATTCAAACTAATTAAACCTTTTAAAACTTTTTTGACAACGGAGTAGAGATTATTTTTCAAAAATAATTAATTATATATTTTTAACTTTTTGTCCTACGACGTAATAAGGGTGTGAAGATTATTATCTGTTAGAATGGAGATTAAGAAGGAACAGTTGATGCAAATATGTGTGAATCCTGTATTAAGGCAATCGATATTTTTTATAATTCCTTCCCACCCGTTCTTCCAGGCGGAAAAAGTAAAGCAATCAACCGGTTTATTAAATTAGTTGAATCATACATATACATTTATACAATCTAATTAATCGCATACATAAAATATATTCCTAAACAACCTTATTATAAAGTCAAATTTTAGTATACATTTGTATATATACTGTACCTACATGCATATTTTTTTTATGTTAAATCCACGACCAAAAGTTTCAGGCGTGGATTCTAGGGAAAAGAGTAACATAAACCTTTTTAGTAAATTTATTGTTATTCGTAATTATTTTTAGACAACAGCTCCATTCTCAGATTTTATAAGGTCGCACTAGAATTTGATTTCTCAAATATATTAAAATTTCAGTTACTGTCAAACGCGAAAGCTGTCAGACGGATAACTAAAATGGCCCGATTAAATTATACATGACACAAATTAAGTTTATTAAGTGAAAATTTGAAAAAAATATGATAAACAACAGCTGCTTTTCTCAAGAATCGTATAATATTATGATAATATTATGCGCTTGCCATTAGTCTTCATAGAAACTAATAGCGAGGCAACATATATGTGGGGATATAATAAAAATACGGAATTTCTCGTAATTGTTAAGTGTTAAAATATAATTAATACCGCTGAAGATCAATTAATATTGTTGATTAATAAACTATTTTTAAACAGTGATTTTTTTAACAAGTCTTGTTAGTTTTATACTCTCGTTTTGTTCGTTACCTAGCTGTGTTAGAAAAGACAAGAAGCAGTTAATATTATCTCTGTACATTATCAACAAATATTAGCATAATATTGGCATCACATAATTTCATCACACGACGTCGTCCATCAAAATAATGACCTGTTTATAAAACATTTACCGTGTTTTACGACGTTGCTTCACATCAATACGGCCATTATTATGCTAGCATGTATTTTATACATATAAAATTAATTATGTCCGTAACAACACAATGAAATTTATATATATAGATAGTTTCATACACGGACAACGTAAATATACGAGGAATAGTGCTCTTTCGATCACCACTGTTTTATGTGTTGTATAAAAAAATATAAAACTATTGTATTGTGCTTCGGAAATATTAAAAAATATACATTTCATACATCTCAATGAAAATGAGGTTTAATATATTACTGTATAGTGTATACTCTGTTTTCTCGGTCGTAATATCCGAGCTGCCGGCTGTGGGTCGAGAGGGTGACGGTTCATATACCTACACTAACTATTATTTATATACTTTAATATATAATTGTTTAAATCAACTAAAATTACGTTAAAACCTTAATACAGCATCACTGGCATCATATAATTTTGACATTTGACATGATTACGATAAACCAAAATGACGAATTTAAAGCGACAAATTCAGTAATTATAATTAATAACATTGATGGATGGCGTCCCATCACAATTAAAGCACAATTTAAATAACAAATAACAAAAGGGAAGAACACGGGACTTCATAAAACAATCCCCCGGGACGCGATACACGTTATTGAGTTGCGACCCTCGAATCACTTTACGACCGGACCGATATATTTTTTACATTTGCGTCACCCTGTATAAGCTTTATCCTGGGTTTCTTAACTTAGTGCTTATCTAATAATCTATTCGTCTAAGAACTTTTTCGAAAAGCATTTCTTTCATTTTGGTTATCTGGTAGATAGCTGAGGCATTTAGGAGCTTTGTCATTCTTCCGGCTTAACCGGGTCGTTTGGCCTAAAGATAGTTTAACCCTCATTAGAGGAAGGCTCTTCCTTAAAACCTTTTTGTATTGGATTGTGTGTGATTGATTATAATTAAATAGGGATAATGAAATATGTTTTATTTCGACATTACGTTAAAAGTGACTATTCAAACTGGATTTGTCTTAAATATTTTTCTTCTAAGAATTTCGTGACAGCTGTTCTTGTCCAAAATATCCTATCGATCATTACTAATGGATGCATGTATTTATTTATCATGCATGCATGCATATACCGTATCGATATGGAATTACTTTATAATAATTACAAACCAAAATAATGTTTTCACAATCAAATCAAGAAGCAAGTATCCATTTTGAACAATACTTTTTGTTTCAAACGCCGTTTGAATGAGATTAATCAGAATAATTATCGACACAAACTATTAGAAGCTGTAATTTAATGTAATTGTATACAAAAATGGGACCCAAATAAGCCAAATTGGATTCGTCTTCGCAATTCGACGCCAGTTAGGGTTGTCGGATGACTGTGTCGTATATCTTGTAATACACGGACGACGCTCCATTTTTTTAATGATTATATCATTGGATAAGGATTTGGGGATACGGCCTGGAAAGCAAAGAGATTCGTTAGATTTCAGAATTTCATAAATCTTAAAAATGATTCACTATGAAATAATTAGAAAAACGTATACATTATGAATTACAAAAATACTTATACTGTCGGCATTTTTCATCACTTTTAAGTAAATATTATTATCCTAGTGTACACATCTAGTAAGATCGACGTTATCAAACACTCGATATCAATACAAGCGGCGCTCCCCGGCACTCCCCGGTGTTCCCGACGCTCCTCCACGCTCCCCGACGGGCCGACGCGGAGCCTCGCGGGACACAAGCTATCAACAATCAAAACACGGGCGGCAGACGTCTTACGACAAATAAATCATAATTGATTTGGACCAAACGTTACAATAACGAGTACCTTCACGATACAATAATAGATATACTCACAAACTGACTGACAATTGATATTAAATTATCTCTTGCACTGTCCAGCATTAAACATTAAAAGAACGAATATTTATTTTATTATTCTGAGATAGTTGTGTGAAACATTTAGGCTTTAACAAACAGACTACAACCTAGCTTAATAGAAATAAAAAAAACGACTATTTCAGTCTATAATTAGCGCAACACAAAACCATAGTAATAGCGGAAATACTTCTCGGTAAAGAGTTTTCATCTGCTGAACTTGCCTTCCGTTCTTACATCTAAACTTTTCTTTTCAGATACATTAACGTGTCAGGTACAATACTATAATTAAAACGCGTTCAATATTTAATGAAACAATGAATGCAATCAACTTAAACAATAAAACTTCAAATAGATGAAAATATAACTCAACATAAGACATTTTCTTGTAATGTTTTACAATGATTAAAATCAATAATACATCAGCTAGTCTTTAATCGCATATATAATTTCAAAATCAAATGTTATCGCACTGTTACAAAGTATTATTTGAACTCAGTCGTCTTAAAAGCTAGTAGTAATTTCCTAAGCCTCGCCCTCGTGGGGTGAGTGTTACTTTTCACGAGACCCTTCACAGTATTAAACACCCTTAAAGTAAATGTTATCGTTACTCAGTGGTCGATAACAATTGCTTATTACTTATTATTGTTTCATAATAACGTACAACGGAATGTTAGTTTACGGCATTCGTTTACAAGGACGTATATTTAGGCAGTGAAGAATGTTTTATTTATATATATTTAATCTATGTAAAGTCGATTGGTGTTTAGTCTGTACTGTTGCATAGACAATATAGAGTAAATGACAATGACTTAGACAATTGTCTAAGGTTAATGAGGCTCGTTTATTAGTAGGCTTTGAATCCCTCACTCCGAAATCTGTTTTGTCTTTGATTCCGTTAGATTGTAAGGTGAAAAATATTATCTACAGAGACATCTTGAAATAAAAGAAGAATGTGTTTAATAAATCAAGTTTATCCATAGATGAGTTCTAACATCCAAATCTGTATTAAACTTATTTACAATTTAAAAAAATAGTAAAAGTTTTCACATACATAAATTATTGCATTATAACAGGAAAAGGGTGACAATAAATTTTCCACAAAAAATGGACACAAAACAGTGAAATGCCCCGAGGGTATTATTTATATAATTAGTTTCGGACTAGCCCAGGCAATGATTAATAGTTACCCGGACCATCCATCACTCGTACACGCGAAAATATATCACATCAAATATGCTTGTACAAAAATATTTACAAAACTGTTCAATACAGATCACTGAGAGCGCTCTTTGTGATATAAGTGTGGCATTTTCTAAGTATGGCATGTTTTGGTAACATCATTATAATAATATTTACAAATAACTCAATTAGATAACTTAAACTACAGGACAGTCTCCAAAAAGATAGTTTAAACTTTATATTAATTATTTATTTCATACGAACAATAGCTTTTAAATTTGTGATGTTTAATAATTAAGACTAAGCTAAGAGGCGCCTATAAGACAGGCGTCAACGCATAAAATAAACATTCACCGTCCAACAGATTTAATATTCATGTCCAAAGAGTTTGTAATAAAAGCAAAAAGGCTGTATAGATAAAGTTCAAAACAAAAAACGAGCTGTCAAATAGCGTGACAGCGACGGCGGGAACCAGAACGATTTGTACAGGCATCAATAGGCCTACAAGAAAAAAACTTGTAATATAAACATTAATAATCCCATATCAATATTTATAATACTTATTCATATAACTTTGCACGTTATATTTATAATGAGACCGTTGTTGCGATATTGGCTGAATATGTTATTACCGTTAGGATAGCCCATTAATCGATACGTCTGTTAATTTATTTCAGAGCAATTATCTTGTCCGACTGACGTCGAGACTTAGTGTTTGTTAAAAAAAAAAAAACTACGTGTAACTTTGACAGCGAGCTTACCGGTTTTAAAAAGTACGAAGTGACACCATACTTATACAAATATAATCTTATTTTCCTTGTATCAGCTTAGAATTTAAATAAAAAAAAAATATATGTAATAAATAAACAAAGAGATCTGATCAAATTATTTTATAGACCATTTTATTTAACTCTGTTCCCGCAGTATAAAACCTCTTCAAGTAATAGTTTGTCCCTGATAAGAAACGGTAGCAGAATGCAAATAGCAAATGGCGAAGTTAAATACTTGGGACTGATTAATCTATCTCGTAATGAGCGTAGACATAGCTTTAAAGTCGACTCGTGGCGGACATCTCGTGTGTTAAAAACAATACTCCCATTACACTGCTACTTGTACAACTATATCATGTTTTACAAACCGAATATTTCTTTCATTTTCATATAATGCAATATCCAATAATCATATCTTAATTTCAAACCAAAAACGTAAACAAGAACCCAAATACCTTAACGACATTAATTGTTCACGAATGTTTCAATACCGTCGCAAAAACGGACAGACGTACGTGTTCTGTTACATTCAGAGTTCAACGATGACTTACTGATGCAAGTTCTCCATAAAAGTCACATTGGCTTCGTTTAGGCGTACTTGGGACCTCCTTAAAAAGCCAGACGACATTCTGTCATCGTCTAACAAACGGGAGGTAATTAATGTGGCGATGTCACTAAATCATTGTAAACGGATCATTTATTGATTAAATCATTCTTACATTATTATTTACAGAATTTATGTTTACATTATCTTTTACAACATACATTTCAATAATAATTTTGTTGATACCAGTAAGTATAAACATTAAATAGGTCATTGTAATTTTTCATCCAATGATGTACATATATGTATTTATGTATTAGAAATGCTGACGTGATGTTCCATCACGAAATTTTCGGTTTGTAACTGATTCCGTCATGTTCTTCTGTTAATTAGGAAACATCGGATTGATCGTTTTAAAGTTTCTAGAAGTCTAGAAGTGTAGATGTTTAATAATTACAGAGCAATTTTAATAAGTTTAATAATTACAGAGCAATACTTATTCAGAACCTTACTCAACAGATAAAATATGTAAATTAAAAAAAACTTAACCATGAATTAATTTTGAAATTTCATCATTAGTTCTGCATTTTTAATAACATTGAAATATCTTTCGAAAATATATATTGTTGTCTAGATTTAAATAGATGTGATAACTATGGGCTTTTCTCATTATTAAAAGTTAGTTTTCCGAAACCAGCATAAATCAGATAATATTCGGATCGTCGCCTTATTTATTTATATTATATAACTAATATAAAAAGAATTGTCTATAGTATTCAGTGATATGTTATTTTTCCCGCCGATTAAACTTCACTATTTTAATCCATTTACCTCAACGTATTGGATGTATCTACAACAATTGTTCTTTATTGTAACATCTTCATACATCTATGCATTGTATATAAACAAACCATTTATCTATTAAATAAACTTTCAAAAACGTAAACGGGAAATGGATTTGTATATAATCATTGCGTCCATTTCTGTTAATTATATTCAGTCGTAAATCATCGTGTTATTAAAATCTAAATAACGAAGCAACCGTGCGAATTAATACGAATATTTTAAGGAATTGGAGATGTTTTCCATTCGTATAATAAATATATCGTATAAAGATGTTTAAATTATATATTTTTCTGTATTTTTATAATATATCTACCTACTGTTCTATAACCAACGGATAGTGAAGACTGGTGTAACAAAGGGTCGCACTTAAAATTATCACCTTCCGCGATAACTGTAGTCTAGAAAGAACTGTTTAGTTAGAAATACATTTACTGAACGGAATATTAATTTATACATACAAGAAGAAGCCCACTGCTGAGGAAAGACCTCTTCTCACATGGAGGTTTGAGCATTAATCACCACGCTTGCTCAACACGGGTTGGCGATTTCAAGACGGGTTGCTAGTTAATTTATACATATCTACAAGAGGACTATTTTATATTATTATTTTAATATATTAATATATTCAACTAGAATCATTAAATGAAACCATTCAATTCATGAACTAGTAATGAATTTTAAAAGGTTTCTTCAATAACAGTTCTCATTTTCATTCAATCAATTGTTAAATAATAAATGATTTTGTCTTAATTGTGTAAATGATTATAAAATTCAAATTTAAATCTAGTTTCGTGTTTGTTTCATTGTAATTATAATCTGTAGAATTAATTTTATTTCTGCTAATCTCATCACGTTTGCTGATTGAATGGTAAAATGAATTAAACTAACTGATTTTTAAACGAATGAATACATTATTCTGATAAGAAAATGGTTACTTACCAATAATTATTAATTTTGAATTACGTACTGTTTACGTAAAGAAGACATTACGTAATCATTATATTTGAGATGTTTTAATTTAATAACGATTCACTATATATATATAAAAAAAATCAAAATGGACGTTTGAATTTAAACGTTCAGGGTTGGAAATTAAAAAAAATACACTAATATATAACAGGGTCAAATAATATTCAGTTTTCTGTTGTTTTTTTTTTATGTTTATGAATATAATTTTATTAACAATTTACTTTAATGACTGTATCAATATATTTACATTTATAATACATTTTTACACTCGTCTTATATCTTATATGTTCACGCGTCACTGTAATAGGCTCCCGTAATACTGTTCCACATAAAACAACATATATTGCACGTAATATATATATATACAATAGTTATAATAGTTAGCTAATATATTTACAAACTGTTAATTTATTGAAGCTATGTTATCCATAGTTCATGATTGTTCATTACAT
Organism: Danaus melanippus; assembly: GCA_010014825.2. NCBI lineage: Eukaryota > Metazoa > Arthropoda > Insecta > Lepidoptera > Nymphalidae > Danaus > Danaus melanippus. The sequence goes on from JAAAKD020000034.1 coordinate 8,029,229, forward strand.
AAAATTCGTTCTTTAAAGTACATGTCGTGTCTTATCCTGTATTTTTACATATATATGTTTCGTAATATCGTTGACATATAGTTGTATATACATATTTAATTCAATTCCATTCAATTCTAATAAAACATGTCTCGTTCACTGACAACGATTATCTGATAAGTTTAAAGAAGTTCACAAAATATTAAGACTTTTCAGTTACGCTTACAATATGGCGTCCGAGTTGGCGGGACAACAGATAATATCATAGATTTTATAATTAGATTTTCCAAATAAAACCTTCAATAAAGTCGCCATTCCATAACAATCTATAAAATATATTATTACAGTATAAGCTTAGTTTAAAGTAATTTTGCGTCTAAAAAAAGAAATTAATTCACTTAGATATTGAAGTTTTAAGACATATAAATCAATTAACTAAAATGGATTCGTTTGTACAGACAATAATAAAATGGCAGTAATAACGCAGACGGATGAATCTACTGAGAAATGAAAATAAGGGCATCTTTAATTATTTTTTTAATTCTAACAAGGTCAAGACAATTTTCATTCATCCATGTTTCTTTACAAATGTATTTTTTTTCAATTGATTTACAGTTTAAAATAATTAAAACTACGATCGGTTGGGAGCGTACCTTAGCATTATTCACTATTATACTTTTCGAATAACATTTTTTTTCGTTTTAAGGTTATTTCATAGCAATTATGCAATTAAAATTGTTGAATTAATTCTTGAATATCTCTAACGCCATATTTGGTAGCTGTTGTTTTCATGTTATTAGCTATGAAACACCGTTTCTATGACATACATTTTCTGCATTTCAATTTGAAAAAAGGTAGTTTTTTTCCTATTTTCTATCTGCCATGATTGTGTGTTCAACTCGTTTACTACTACATTTAATGGGAAGCTTCCTGACTCATATTTTTTATATTCTTATTATAACTTCTGTGTTACAAACTAATTTGTCTATATTTATGCAAATAACTATTTCTTTCTAACGGGACGTGTGTAATTTCCACGGAGGCCAACGTACTGTGGCCTTTAAGTTATAATTATTTTCTTATTGAGTACGGATCAAATTATCTTAGCCGACCTCATGAACCTTTTTGTTACAATTATTATCATCGCCCTTTAACGGTCTCACTGTTTACAGCGGAACAGACGACTTACGGAACATCAAACAATGAAATGAAATACACTAAAAAATCTTATTAGTCTCATAAAAATTATAATCTTTCACTAATAACACAATCGATCTCTATTTCGTTCATTATTAATGAATATTTTACACGACCGTTACGATAGTTACGGCAGAATATAACGGGAGGTATATGGATCTAGTCTTCGTATAGGCCTATATGTTAGAGCGCGAATGTTGAAACTTATTTTAAAGTGTCCGGTACATAAAAGGTTTTAAACAATCAAAAGCCTATTACAGCGTCTCTCAATAACGAGGATATCATGAATTCTGATGATGCAAGTCGTCACAGAAACCTCTAATCGTCAACTACTCCAAGTTGTCAGCGGCGATGTCCAGATACAGGTACCGTCTACACTCCCTAATATAAAACTCTATCCCACGAACAATCTACAACCGTAATAGTTTACATCTACTAATGATATGATAAATAAATCGTATATAATTGGCAGCATCTTAAAACTTAAAATCTCCGGGAAGGCCAGCGGAGGGCCAGCGGAGGGCCAGCGGAGGGCCAGCGGAGGGCCAGCGGAGGGCCAGCGGAGGGCCAGCGGAGGGCTCTCCATCGTTTATAAATAAATGAACAATAAATAACATACATTTAGCGTCAAATAATACTAAAATCAACCCTGTCATACCTCGAGGGATCGCGACAAGCCGGACCGGGTCCGAGCTGAACCGAGCGCCTCCTGTCGCCCTTTACAACATCAAGCACTCGCTCACAACAATACTGAGTGAACTGCACACTCGCCGCACTCGCCGCACTCGCCGCACTCGCCGCACTGAACGTCACCAGTATTTACACTAGAGGTCCGTCTATTCCTCGTCCACGTTGATCTCGGAGTCCGCGGAGTCCTCGTCGTAAGTGGACGAGGAGGCGAAGCCCCGGCCCAGGGCGGCGGAGCGGTTCTTGGCGGCGGCGGCGCGGTCCCGCTGACGTCGGTTCTTAAACCAGTTGCCCACCTGGGTCGGCGTCAGGCCCGTCGCCGCCGCCAACTCGCGTTTCTTTGTGGGGTTCGGGTACGGGTCCTGGAGGTACCACTCCCTCAGCAGCGACCTCGTCCTCTCCTTGAAGCAGTGCGTCTTCTGTTCGCCGTCCCAGATTGTTCTCGGCAGTGGGAACTTCTTCCTCACGCGGTATTTGTCGACGGGCCCAAGCGGACGGCCTCGGAGTCTCTCGGCCTCTTGGTAGTGAGCCTCGAGCCATAGAGCCTGTAGTTTCGCGTGGCTCGAGCGCTGGAAGCGGTGTCTCTCGAGAATCGAGTAGAGTTCCCGGTGGCGGCCGGCGTGGAAGGCGACCACGGCTCGCGCCCGGAGCACTGCCTCGCAGCGCTCCAGCTCGGCCACGTTGGGGTGAGCTACCGGCAGGGACCACAGGAAGCGTGCGAGGCGCTCCACGTCACCGCTTTCCTCCAGGGTCTCGCAGACGGTGGCCACCTGCGCCGCGCTGAAAGACAGCGTCGGCAGCGGCAGCAGAGGCGTTGGGGCGGCCAGCTCGAGCGCGGCCAGAGACAGCGGCGCGGGCGGGTCGGCGCAGGCTGCGGGCTCGGCCGCGGGCCCGCGCTGCGCCTCCAGGATGCGCGCGTGCAGCGCCGCCGTCGTGGACTCGTCCCAGGAGCCGCGCATCGGTGCGAGTGTGCGCGCCGGAGTCGCGCGCCGTTTGAGCCGCGGACGGCGGAGCGCCCTGACCGAGGGAGGGCGTGCTCGGAGCCCGCGGCTATTGGCTATCGGTTACGGAGCGGGAGGCTGCGCGGCCAATCGGGCGTCCTCCGCTCGGGGGCCGGATAGCTTTCAACCGCGCCGCGGCGCGTATCCGGCGGGCGCGTTTAACGAGGGCGGCGGGACGCGGGCCCCCCGCGCCGCCATGATCCGTCACACACACCTCGCGGACCCCTCGCCCGGCGGGTGCAGCGCCCGGCCCGCGCCGCCGCCTCGATAGATTACCTGCGAACCTTCAATTAATAGCCTCCATATATTCATCCGGGTGGATTACCAGCTTTTATTTGGTGGATGTTCCGCCACCGATCGATAAATTAGTACCTTATCGCTTCATACGCTCTACATACACGCCTACTTCATCAACGGCCATCCGATCGATCGAACATTTAATTATTTATCTCGTAACAGATATTCCATTTACATATAATGTACAGCCCGGGTCGGACAAATTAAAATGTATCGTAATAACTCCTAAACGATAACTCGCGACCGTTGGTGTGTTTTAATGAGTCAGGACAAAATGATCTGATAAAAAAAACATTGGCTCAAACTACCGACAGAGACTAATAACTCTAACACATTACATACACACTATATAAACAAATATGTTACACTTGATGTAACATCAAGTGTCAAGGAGCGTTGGCCGCTCTACAACAGATTTCACCGTGAAAGCCTTTCCACAGTATTAAGTTATTGAACGGCAAACCACACCCCGCCGTAGGTCCGCGGGGCCCGGGGGGGTGGGAGGGGGTGAGCTACGTACAGATAACGTGAACACCCTGTATTGTAGACTTAAATATAGGACTTTTGATACCGCTCGTTATAAATATGAAATTCATTAGCAACATATTAGAAGCGGAGGCAGCGCTCGCGGAGTTCCTTAAACGTTTACAGAGACCTTACTGTTGAA
>JAAAKD020000034.1:8190384-8203435 GCA_010014825.2 Danaus melanippus
ATAGGTAAGCTCACAAACAAAAGCCTGAGATTACAGAAAGACCTACTTGTGATGTATTATTTTTATGTTAATATTGTATTCGTATTAATTGTCGTTTGTAATTTTACTTTTATTTAACATGCACTCCTTTAATTTTGTTATAAATAAACGAAGATTAATATGTATCAGTGAGAAATGATGTAGCAATGCCTTTAACAGTTAAATTCATGTAATGTCAGGCTCGTAAAGGTCCGAAGGATCTCTGAAACTATCCACTTATGCGATAGGAACCCAAGACGCGAGAAACAAGACGGACAAAAATAGTGCATTATTAAAGACAGATTAATATGAAAAGATAAGATACTAGATGCTATAAAACAAAGCAAGAACATAAATTACAAAACATAACAAAAGATTACGTTTGTTAATATTACGCGAATGACAGATAGTTGCCAAAATCAGGAAGTCTCGTCAGCAATAAAGTTAAATTATTCCCCATAACAATATAGCGTCTACTTGCTAGCTTTAGTTGGTGGGATGCATAAAAATATTGGCTATTGTCGGTGTCCGCCATCTTTACCACGTTTCCACTGTTAGTCTTGCAGTCCCAGTTTAGCGAACCTTATTATTTTTATCATCACGGTGACACAATGTCACCATTAATCTAATAAAGAAGTGCCAATTAAACTATTCACTGTATGAATAAATAACGTATAAAACATTATATTTATTATCTCTTCTGACAATACGATTCCATTGTATTTTTTTTCCTTTCAATCGACTTGTATGAGATTTTAAGTTTATTTTAAAGAACCATTTTATCCATATATGTGTTCAAATTATAAAATAAGTGCTAAGATTTTGTTTATTTTATTTCAAGGTCATTATAAAAACGAAATCAATTGATAGCGATTGCATGAAGAGTTTTTTTCAGATAGATATTATTGTACAGCACAAAAATGTAAGTGAAGGATCTTAGGTTTACTTTTACTAAGTTAACTGACTCTTACAATATTCAGTTTTTACAACAACAACTGTCATGCCTGTTGTTGAGTTAAAGGTCCACAATTATATTAAACGTCAAATGCTAGCGACCTCATGCCCTTTAGCACACGTGGCTGGTGGCCATTTATTTAATAAAATGTAACAATAATTAACGAATGTCGTATTATCATCTGAATAGAAAATGCATCACCGTATTCCCTCTTATAGAGTGACTTGTTGCTATTATTTAAAATTCAATATGAGTGAACAAGTTTACAGTAAACGATAAGCAATTTAAACTTAAAATAATCGATCACATTGAGGCCTTATGTATTCCGAACGACCTAACCGTGTTGTACGTACTAAACTGAAGTATTATGTAATGTAACGCGTGTATTTAGATCTTGTAATAACACAAAGTGAGTGTAGTCCCGGTTCGTTAATCTGTAATATTCTATAAGTTTTAAGTCATAGCTAATCCCGGGGAGTTTTGAAGGGATTGTAAAATGGCTCCGAGACGCAAGGGCAACGTCCGAGAACAGGTTTTCTAATCGGTATATTTCTGCGTCCGATCGACCGAAGAAAAACTTAGAATAAGTGCAATGGCTGCAGAAGGTTCTGGAATATTTATTATTATTGAAAAATTGCTTCCCTCGCCTCATTATTACTGAAATTCCTTTGATTTCTGCTTACTAATAATAAGACTAATAATATAAGGATATATTCAGAAATTTACCATTATGAATTTGAATTAATTTGATAATATATACAGCTGCAAATATTATTTATTTAATATTATATTAAATATAATATAACCGTTATTATATAAGCTTATAACCAACAGACGGTCCTGATACAAACTTACGATTTGACTGTGACCCAGTTCTGAACAATCAATTGAAATGAAACGGGATACACATGCACATTAAGATAAATAAAAGTTCAACAACCAACTTGTTTTATTAAAATATCAGTAGTCTAATATTAATATAAGTATATTTTCTTTTCGTTATATATATATAAACATATATTTATACATATATTTATATATATATTTATTAGTTTAATTAACATTCTTCTTTATAGCTTTACGATATAGCACACAACGTACGAACGTAGAGAATTAAAACACAAACCCTAAGTATACTAAGAATCCACCAGCTTACATTCATTTATAATTTTCATTTTACATTTAAAAGAAAAACTTCAAATAAAAAATTAAATCACAACAAAATTTGATTATCATCACAGACGAGGATGATTCAATACTGATAACAACATTCCATTTAATAAAAATTACTTTTCATTAAATTTATATGATCTTAATTAAAATGTGAGCTATATATTTCAATCTCAAGTTATATTATGTATAAAAATTAAGAGGGAATTGTACAAATGTGTGTGTTAACTTTCGCCTGACACGACTCGGCTCAGGCATTTCTCTTCAAGGTCGCTCAAACCCGTCCCCAATCGCAAATTCACTTCACCGGGCCGCAGCATCAACAAAGAACATTACATCATACTGCCATAATACACGATCAGGTCAAAATCAATGAAGTAATAATAATATGTGTCGATATACGTCATATTATGTAAAATAAAAGGAAAATAAATATTTATAAGCGCTTCCTTCAATTACTTGCAACCAAATTATAAATCTTTCTTCTCTATAAACGATAAAATGATCAATCAATATATACAATACAACTTAATCCTGACCACTTCCTTGATCACAATTGACATTGTTAATAATATAAGAAAGTTCATAATTAAAAAATTGTAAACATAATTTTTGATCATTTGTAAAAATCTTCCATGGACCTTTCATATCATAGAACATTCTGGAAGTCGTGTCGTATCTAAATCATATCATTTAATCTATAATTCAAGAAGACGTCTGATAAAGAAGACGCGTTCAAGTGTCGCGAATAAATCAAAAACTCACATGAACCGCAGTTATCACGTTCCTTCCTACCTGTTTCACGATCGCTAAGAACTTTTGCCGTCAATGTACCAAGCTGGCACATGACTAATAGAAGGTCCGACATTTCCAGATAACTGCACAAAAATAATCATTAGCGATAGGTGTTTATGGTGCATTTTGCTTTGACGTCCATGTGGAGTTAGGATGTTCGTTAGTGACGTCACCGGGTGGTCAATAACAGTGGTGTAGGAGCAAAAACGTTGGCAGACAGGGACAGCATTCCTTCAACTCCGCTTTCCTCAGTAACATTAGAGACGCTGCCCAAGAGATTGTTAGAATCGCTGAAGTTTGCGAGTTGCGTGCTATATGAAGCTTTTTACTGACCACACTCCTGGAAGACGACTGACTATTTTTCTGTTTAACTACATAACGATCTCAATTCGGTGTCGCTTTGGACAAAATTTTATGGCAGCTTTAATATTAAAGCATCTTTATGTGTGAATTGTTTCGTTTTGGAATTCAGCGAATTAAAAAATATATTGTTTTGCAAATAGAGATTAAGATAACATTAGCCACTATGTTATAAATAAATAATTGAAATTAAACTAGATTTATTACCGCAAACGGTTTAATCTACCTTTGTTCTGGACTGGACTGCTCAAAGCAGCTTCGTCTTTCACAAATACTAACCTGGACTAGAACAACGTATTGCTTTTTGAATTGGGGTTAAAGCTTCAATAAAGCAAATAACATGAGGTTTTCAGCTCAAAATTAATTCAAATATAAAGTTTTTTATATGACATTTTCATTTTCAAACGAGTGTTAAATCATTACAGAAATATTTTTAATTTTTCAAATATGACCTCTTTAGCTGATCAGTACCTACAGTTTATAAAAGACCTTGAAATGTTTATAATAAATATAAATATACTGCTGTCTGTACGTAACTGTATGTACAATTGTAATGGCGTTACGACTGAAACCTATCCCGGTAATACAATCAAGATTATCATGTTTAGGACAATCCTGTAATGTCAGTTTCAACATGTAGCCTAATTTGTTTGAAATTCCCTCATTCCCTCCCTCGGATGTTTTGAATGTATAAATAAATGTTATTTGACAATACAAATTAATTAATGATGCACATTCTTTAAGAAAAATATATATTTAATGAAAGTATGTATATATAAAAATTACGGAAAGCTGGCGGTGAGTAAATAGTTTTTAATCAGATTATGAGTTTATTAATTGTATTATTAAAAACCGTTTTAATTTAATGAACGGCGTTGTGTTATGAGTTAGTGGAACGGATATTGATAAGAATAAAAGTCCAAGATCCCAGGTGCGGTACACATTACTTATTTTCTGATAGACAAAACATTTATAATAACTTAGTATTAGTGTGTACAGTAAACGTATACATTCACTGACGAACAATTGTCATGAACCAGGAGCTACAAGCCTACAACTAAAAAATATACTCTCTTTACATATACTTGGAAGTCTGATTTTACTTATGGTCTACTAAGTATCGTAAATAATTTAAAATGAATATTGCCCCACACCTTTCTGTCAACCGAATGTTTGTCAGACGATATCGACGACAAAAACACAATCTGATGTACAGTCTGATACTTCATTTTCAAATGTAATATTAAAGGGGCTATTAAAAAGTATTTTGGAAATGTCCATACCAATCCTAGATACCAAATGTCCATCATCCATCATCCATCCAGCATTCAGGATAATAATAATACTGTTTCATTAATATTATCTTATAGTTCGTCCAATGAAAGCTAATAATAATAATTAAATAATCGAATTCCATTTAACTGTTCAAACGATTGCAGAATAATGCTAAAATTCATAAAACTTTTTGATGTCGTTATTTAAGGCGTCTGGCAAAATTTCTGCAAATAGAAAGTGTGTGTTAGTATTCATTTTAAATTGTTTACACTATTTCCTACAACATGATTAAAAATTAGCTATCACACTATATGTACAGAGAGTATAATTTTGACTTGTAGCTCCTGGTTCACGAGAATTGACCGTCGGTATAAGCTAGTAAATATGTCTACGTTTACTGTACACACTAATACTAAGTTATTATAATATTTTGTTTAACAGAAAATAAGTAAGGTCTACCAGCCCGGGGATCTTGGACGATAATAGTTGAATAGTTAATACAGAAAGATATTTTGAACTAAGATCTGGTCTCTACTTTCTTGGTTACAAAATTTTAATCAAACCTTTTGCTTTCATTCAAACCGCCAAGATTTTTCTGGTTTTGGCTACAACGAAGGCTTTTACAAAATACTTACAGACGTTTTTAAGATAAATATATGCCAGAAATAATATCTTTGTACTAAAAAATGCCTTCCAGACTTTATGGTGGCCATGTTTTAAATAATAAATTACGTTCCCATAAACAGAAATATAAATATACCATCAATACTCATTTATGCCCGTCTTCGATTTGCATCACATAAAGGAGCCTTAAAGGGCCAGCTTAACAAGAATGTCATTTATATGCTGGATGCTGGAGCAATTTGAGCTGCATCTAACGCACACCTTATAGAGAACTTGTCAATTTATTGAAGACGATGCATGCGTTCACGTGGGACCACGAGCTCTAGTTTTCTGCTTGTTTTGCTTTTAACGTCTCATGCTCCGAGTTTTATTGTTAATATAAATGCTCACATATTCTTTATTCGAGAATTGATTCATTAAAACACAGAATTGAGAAGAGAAAGAGCGTTGCATCTGATTTCGTGTGACACACACGGGTAATTATTATATGAAGTTATGATTATCAAAGTACATAATCTGTTGACAATTAAAAGTCATCCATAACCAAAAGTTTCAGTTGTATATCTGTTCATATATGTATATTATAAATGACTACATTTAATGCAAATTCCTCAATGCGTCAAGGGAAATAGGAACGCGGAAGCATGCTGCCTAGCCACGGGTTCAATGACACAGAGCTGATTTCAAATCTCCTTACTTTATCTGAATCATATATTTTATAGGACCTTATTATTTAGCAGCCTGGAGTTGTACTGAATGGAAGAGCTGGTTCCAACGGAAACAAATAAACACGAAGAATCTAATATATAAATAAAATATATTAACATTTTGTTAAACTAAGAAATATTATTAAATTTTAAATTCATTATAAGAACCTGTAAGTTCGTAAACCGTTTCGATTTTGTGTACGCCATAGTACTATACAACTGTGTTTGTCTTGATGTGTATACCCGCAATCTAGATATTTTTGTGGGGGCAATATCTTTTGATTTTAAAACAATATTAATATTACAATAAACTCTGCGTCTGCTTGTAATTCGTCTCGCCGTCACCTTCACACCATCAGTTTAAATGTTTCCTGATAGATTATAAATGAACAAGTTTCAAATAGCCGGTAAATACAAGACAGTCAGTCAGGAGTATTACAGGAACAACTTCTAAGGAACCATCACTTTAGCAGATTAAGCGTGAAGTAGCAAAAGTCAAAGTCGTGTTCCTATTAGGTACTATTAGTAAAGATTATGCATGAAAGAAACTATATTATTTACAATATATAACATTGTATAAGCATAGACTAAAATTATTAATTTTCAATCATTTAAATCTAACAGATACTATCAAAATATACTTATTAATTACAAAAAACAAAGTAATTCACGTTGAGTTGGACTCATCGAGTATTAATATCAAATATGTAGAATAAATAAAACAGTTACCAACTATTTATAATGTTTTTTCTACGTCGCAATAATTCAATACTATAAATAAGTTTGTAAAGCTGTCTCTTCAATAATTCATCCCGCATTCGTTCTAAGAGTTCAAGGAGAAAGTATTCAATTTAATGAAAATACATAACGCCACTGAAGACTGCAATACTGAGGATTATATTTTGGTACGTAATAAAATCCTTTAATATGTCACTACAACCACCAATTTATTAAAGAACCTTAATAATTCAGATTTTTTTTTATTATTATTGTAATGGCTGAACAAAAGTAACAAAAAAATATGTATAATCTGTAACTTCTCACTATGTGACGTTTGTCAAAACAAAGACTATTTGTTGCTAACAACTAAATTGTAAAGTGAAGTGAGTGAATGAGAGTATTAAGGAGTACTTCTAAAAATGCACCTCTTATAGCTATTAGTGATGTGTGTCTTATAAGTATTAATATATCTTTACATTGTCTACTAACACTGATAGTAAAAACGCTAACTCATTCAAAACCTGGCAATACAAGCTTAAATCGTAAATGTGCAAACTTGGAGTAAGGTGTAACTCGTCACACTACTTACGGAGCGTTAACAGTATTTCATTCACAAATGTGCACACGTATAATATGAATAAAAATAAAGTAGCAAATTAATGAGAAACTGGCAACACTGAACTTAATACCGTTAAAAAAAACATTTTTTACTAAAGCTTTAGTTACTGATACATCAGGTATCAGCATCGTTTACGTGTTACTATTGGTTTGACGGTTTTTATTGTTAGTGAAAACGGGAGCGTTCCGTTAATTAAAAAAAAATATGTCTCTCGTGCAACACACGACTGCTAGAAGTGACATTATAACAATATACTTAGAAAGGTTTACATACGAAATGAATTCAGAATACGATGCACAAAATTTATACATGGTATTCAATATTAAAAATTGAATAAAATGTTTAAAATTCCTTTATAGTATTAAGGTTGTATGAAAAACGTTAAAAAAAACGCGAAGGATTGGAAACATTTGACTTCAACCTATTCAAGTAATGAGCTGATTTTTGAGAAAATACTTTCTTATTAGACAGACGCGGTAAAACGAAGAAAATCGTTATTATTAATGACAGTGATTTTAATAATAACATTAATTACATATGAATTATTAAATACAAAGTTATTTTTTAGATGTCCTGCCTCCTCGTTATAATAAACGAGACCGGAATACATTAACTACAGATAATACAAACCTTTAATGAAACACACTGGACGATTGAAACACTATTATATTTAATATTAAAAAAAATATATAATTTACATTTATGGATTATTATTTTTTAGACAAAACATAAACAGACACATCCTTAAAATATATTAAGCAATAGAAAAGCCTAATAAAATCAAAATGGGAAGACATTTGACACTTTAATTCTTCTTCTTTTTCTTTAGTTAGTGGCGTCCTCTTATAGATTTCGCCAATGTCAAGTCAGTTTAATTCTTTGGGTTTTATGTCAATTTGACATATGACAACCCGCCAATGACACTCGGACTGTAAGACAGGGTAGATTTTTATTGTTTTTTTTAACCAGTGTTAAAACACTGGTTAAAAAAAACAATAATTGAGTAAAACTTTTTATATTTAAGATTATTAAATTTAATTATTTTCATCTGTATAGAACGAATATCTAAAATACGTTAAATATATAGATACATATTTCATAATATTTAGCTTATTAAAACGATAATGTTTACATATATAAATATATCCACCATATTAACTTCAATAGTAAGAAAAATCACGAAATATCCTTAATAAATATTGCTATATTATAGATGATCGTTTTCTCCCCCAGTGTGTTCAAGATGTTTTTTAAAACTCGCCGTATTTCTAACGAAGCCAGCTCCTTCTTCAGCTCCAACCAGTTGTCTCTTATTAGAAGTTATCATGGACTAGTTTTTTCCCCGGCGCGCCACGGGTCGTTACATTATAAACGTGAGAAACGTCGGACAATAATTAAACGAATGATAACGTATATGTTGGCGTTTAAATTATATTAGTAATCAAAGTTATTATTCATTTTGTCGTTATACCACTGAAACAGCGTAAATAAAATATTATTATATTTGTTTGAGATATAAAAAATATAGTACTTTTTATTCGTACGTCAGAGAACGTTTATTAGTTGAAATTATTTCTAATTAGAAAATAGTAATTCAAGAAAACTAAACTTTCAAAAATAGACATTAATTTATTGTCATTTTCAGCTAACACCTAGTGACATTAGATTCTCAAAACGTTTCGTTCCTGCTCCGAATATACATTATATTAAAACACATAATTAATATTTTTTTTTTTTTTATATTAATTCTTAAGAAATTACTTTAAGACTATAAGTAATGTACAAACACGTGTTTAGTTTGTAAGTTAGTTGAATATACGATGCTAATTATAAATTTTTAAACTATATTTTGATATTTTACAATTAAATAGTAATCTAATATTATTGGACTTATATCTGATATAAACGTCTTATATTTAAAATATATATAAAGACTAATAAATTTATTCATTTTAATATAAATTTAATAAAATTTAAATGTATATATCCTTTTTTTTCAAATTTGATCGAATATTAGTCGAGTGTCGCCAGCAATTATCACTCGATGTTTACATAGACTGAGCGCGGGTGAACTCACAGGGTGGACCGACACTCGCACCGAACTGTAATCGTCAGCGTCATTATGAATACAACAATAATAATAAAAATTTATTAAACATACATATTAAATAACTATGACAGCGCTTTAGGCGTGGCATAAATGATCATGAAATTATTTTACGACAATAAAATTGGATCTAAAATATCAATGAAGTGAGATTTGTCGATAATTACAATTATAAAGGATTTATATTAAATGAAGAGGTCTCTAAATTCCTAACTGTGTAATGTCGTCCGGCTGTCAGTACTCGGCGCACACACACAAAGACCGGGCGTGTCGCTACACAGTGTACACACTCACACACAGGCGCGCGGCCAACGTCCCTTAACTTGGTACGGAACGATGGTTATGTTTTATTTATACTTTCTTAGTTCGCGGGATGCGGCCATAGAGAGGCTGCTGAAAATTTTCATAAACAATTACTTTTTATAATATAAAATACGAATGGTACTCTCGAGGATATATTATTTCGAATATTAATCTTTAAAAAATTAGTAATTTTAAGATTATAAATTGTTTGTTTTAAGTTTGCTTCTTTTTGAAATTGTCACTAAAGTTCCATTTCTGTTCTCTATGCAGATCAGAATGGCGACGCTGTTATTTTTTTAATATTCAAGAATATATATACATTCAAACAATAGCCTTCATACAATAAAAAATTTAAAATGTTAAAATCCCTAACAGACGACAGATGGGACCGGTCGGGACGTCTTTATAACGTCACAATAAATACAAGAGGAATTTCAAGCGAACAGTCGAATCGTAAACTAAGAACTAGGAAGATATAAACAAGCCGCAAGCGAACCATTCAAATATGAATGTGAGATAAATTTTCTAACGAATAAAACTCACGTGCGACTCTCTGCGCTCAATTTCGCGGCGGCGTTAGGAGCACGTCTGTGTACGGGCTGTGTGCGTGTGTGGGTGAGCGTGTGCGTGTGTGTGTGCGGGCGCAGGTAGCAGGGATCGTCTGCGGGAAAGGCGGCGTCCATTTTGTAATATGAAAATACATTAGAAATATTTCGCTCTTAGAAGATTCTTAGTGGTCAATATAATTTAATGTCAATCATTCATATTTTTTATTAGTTTTAAAACACCGCCTATATCTCAATGTGTTGTAAATAAACCTTAACGGTTATTCGGTTAATTATATTTCAGAATGTAAAAGGCTAACTGGAGAACTGTTCACTTTGGATAAGGACTCCACATAGTAATAACCTACTTATAATAAAATGATTTTCGTCAATTGATCAAAGAATTATATGAAATTAACACTCGTCTCATTTTTACGAGCGGGTACTCGAAAAATTGTATCGATGAATTGTCACTTATAACATATTAGTATCAAAGAAAGTCATATATGTCGGCGAGTCTGTGTAATATTAATTTAATTTATAAAAAAACAGAGCCGAAATCTTGCAAGAAATTAATTACGAGAAAAAAAGAAAGGGGTGCGCGAGCGGCGAGCTGACGTAATTTTACCGACGGCCGTCCCGCGCATGCGCAGTGGAGACCCGGCGTTCGCGCCAGACGCACGCCATGAAACAATACTAGGAACGAATTAACACATCAAAAATGTCAACTCCACAAGTCACGGGCCGATAAGTATTAGATAGTTAATGTGTACTATATGTCGCGACGCCACGTGTGGACCGCGGACGACAATGGATGGACGTAAGTTACTATACATATTTAATATATACCCATAGTAATATATAACGTTCTACTAATATGTTTAATTAACACTAATATGAGTATTAAATATATTATGTCGTCTTTGAGCCGGCGTATTTGTGCCCTTGCCCTTTGTTTCCAATAAGAACATCTCAAGTAGGGCTAGTGATGTGATTGCACTATTTAACCATAGAATAAACTTATTTCAACACGAACATGCTTATAATTATCGAATTTTAATATAATATTCGAATGATTATAAATCCGTGTGAAACTATATTTAAGTCTGAATATATTACTAACCAAGTACAACATTAAACAATTAGATAAATCTTAAAACCGTTATAAACCAAAAAGCCCGCCACGATCGGGACACGTCACTAACCTAGGCCAACATAGAGGCGTCGGAAGCGCAGGTCAATACACCAAGTCACGGTCGCGCACTTTCACAGAGAAATATTCTTCTTTAGCTGTTCTAATACACGACGTGCTCTTCGGACGGGGACCGCGGTATTTAGAATACCTCAACACATCCATTCAATATAATTATAAACGGTTTTTATATAGAAATGGAACGGATTCAAATTATACAGCCTTTTCATTTATTGTTATAGAACCTTTTTTATTTTACGTGGGCTGAATAATTTGGATCGTTACTGAATATCTACGTTTAGGTGATGATAATTTGTGTCGTTATGTAATTTTTGTGTTAAATATATATGTATTGAAGTCCACGTTGGCCTAGGTCACTGTACGCGGCGCGTTGCTACGTCAATTCAAATAACGCGCCACAAACGTATTTGAACCTTACGCGAACGGAATAAGGTTGGTATTTGTATAAATCGTATAAATAGGTATAACTCCATTCATAATTCGGTGCTGTACATAAATCGGTTTTAGTGCGGTCCGATTTTCAAAATACCGTTGTGGATCTCACTCGGTGCGTACTTCATCCCATGTACTTCAGTGTCACTTCAGTATTAACAAAGCCATTGACTATATCATTATATATAAAATATAATAAAAATACATATAATAATAATGTCTTACTAAAAAGACGATCCTTTTGAAGTAAGAGATCGCGTATCATTGTGATCCCAATTAAAATTATAATAATACAATAATAATATATTAATAAAACATACATGTATTTATATAAGGGAAAAAATATATATTTAAATAAGGGAAAGTTAATATACCTTACGGGGTCGCTTAATTAACAGACAGCTGTGAAGCTCACCAAAAAAAACTGACCCCACCGGGTTACGGGCGATGTACTAGTGAAGTGACCACACGAACGGACTGCATAATGCTTTATCGATATCGATGTATCGATTTCAGTTAGTTAAAATTAATACAGACACAACACTGGTAGTACGTGGTGTCTTACAAACGGATGGGTTAGTATCCTTAATACAAGTTAACATCGACACTGCAGACGCAGAGTTAACAGTTCTACATTCATGTAACGTCATATATAGTACTAACACAGGTTATTGAGTAACAAACGGAATACGTTTCATGAGTAGTAACATGAATCTTGTATTAAGCGTATTCTCTAACCGTGCCATGGAAAAAATATTCATTATATAAAAATACATAAGTATGTAATTTTAGTTCCAAAACTGTTATAAACAGAGCATCAATAAAACTAGTAACGCGATCGCCGTAGTCGGAGACGTACCACCCCCATGGTGATAAAAAAAACACATAAACGAAGTCCTGTCCTGTTTACAGCACATGGCGGAAGCACATGGTTGATGGTAGTAAGACCGCTATATTCATGATTAAATAACTTTAACTATGAAAAATGACGAAAATAATGCCTTATATACACGAGACGGCGTATACAAGTGTATGTCTCGTACTCGTGTCAGTGAAGACTACTACTACTACTAGTAGAAGCGGCTGTTTGATAAGAAAATAATTATTAATATATAGTATTCTTTAATAAATATTAAAAACAATGTCACGATTACTATTTACTGATAGTTTCTGAGTCACTAGACGCACGTGGTTCGTACTAAGGATAG
>JAAAKD020000034.1:8213281-8231487 GCA_010014825.2 Danaus melanippus
ACAAATTATATGTTCTAATGCTAAATGTTTCTTTAGGATGTATTAATATTAAATAAGGCAGTATATACACCGACTGCACATTACCTTCATCTCGCTCCATGGTCTTGAGCGCCACTTTAATATCCTTCTGCAGCAGGAACACAGCGTGGCTGGAGGCGTGTTTAGGAAACTTGTCCTTGAAGTATAGCAGACACTCGTGGGCCTCGCGAGCCCGCTTCAGGTCCATGAGGCCTTTGGCCAGCCGGAAGTGGGATTTGACGTGGCCGGGGTCCAACTTGATGGCCTGATAACAGTCTCGTATGGCCGCGTATGTGTCACCGGACCTGATCACATTTGGTTATACGATATTAATCACTTGTCACAGTTCATAGTATCTGTACCGTCCTTGCAGACTGATGACGAGTAAATATACATTGAGACTAAACCAATATAACTTTTGCTGTTGGATTCTTATATAAAAATAGAGTTCGCTTCGAACTTTTGTTACTGTAAAATGTTTTGAGGACTAATTAATGTAAAAATGTTTTGAGGTATCATATGTATGTGTCTCACCAGCCCCTCCTCATGAGCGCGGCGGCCCTGTTGGAGTAGAGTAAGGCACAGTTTGGGTACTCGTGTATGGCCATGTTGTACGTCTCCACCGCCATACAGAAACTTCCGCTGTTCACTAGCTCGTTGGCCTGGAGAACAATTATTATAGACATTTAATTCCATTAAACATAAATTATAATATGTAAGGAGCCTTTTTATTATAAACTACAAAATATGACAATGTGCCGATCACAAGAGAACCAGTAACAAGCTATAATCCTTGCGATGGGTTTCTTTGTCTCAATCTGAATGTTTGAGAGGATGTCCAGATGCTGTTCAAACAAAAATAACTTAACCGATTTTGATAAAACTTGACGTGACTGTAGCTCAGACATGAGGTCTTCCCTCGGGATCGGGATATAATAGTAGTATTATGCCGTCACGAGACCCAGATGAAAGTTGGTATCATGTCTATTGTTTGACGTAGTATATACATTTCTAAGTCCGATTCCATTATAAGAAGACACAACGTCGAGCGCAAAAAATATGTCCAAGCGAACCTACCACCGCCTTCAGGTGTTGTATCTTGTCAGGCAGAACGATCTGTTGGTCGATGGTACCATTCTCTCCGCTGGTTTCTGTTGGGGGAACCGTTTCCTGAGCAGCCTCCTCACGCCGGCTGTGGTTGTGCTGGATGATGAAGCTCTCCACCAGCACCGGACGCCTGGCCGAGTTGATATCAAACAGATACACCTGGAAATATGGAGCGTAACATTGATTAGTGATTACACATACAAAATATATAAACAATAAAGCAATCTGAGGCAAAGTGTACTTAAGTTATAAATATAAAAAATTGATACATTTACCCCAAAGTTACGATGCGGTCACAAGATCGTTAATTAATTAATAAGAGTACTCCACACGAGTCGGACTCACCAGTCCCGTGTGAACAGACTTTTATTTATATATTTCTTTTCACAACTGTTTGTCCACCCTTCATACAATAAAATCGAACCAATTAATTGTAATTTAGTATTAAAATTAAATTAAATCATTTAAATTTTTGTTGTATCACACCATCGCCCTTGAAGTCATCATTAAAGCGATTCCATAAAGACCTGTTTGCATCGTCACTACATATTGTTCGTTTAATTTGTTATGATAGTGTGAACGCAGCTTTATGTAGTGTAACTATGTAAACCACTTGTAGGAGTACAGTATTGGAACCTCAGCTCATTGGTTAATATCACGAAAACAATTAGAACAAGATTCCTCGACATTTGACCTTCATTGAGAGAAGATATTCCTAATGAATAACAGCATAGAAGAGACGACACCTCTCAGCATTCAATGAATACATCGTGCGGGTGCAGGGTCCATTGCGTTGAAGGGAGAGGAGCTTCAACAGTGCCTGGGACTTGCGACCCAGGAGTAGGTTTAAGGGGCCCCTATCTAACGCGCGTTAAACGCTCACCTCCACCGTCCAAGCTCCTCTCTCTACCCAAACAAATTTGATAAGAACCTACTAGAGCTGTCTTCGACGCACGTTCCAAGAATGAATTGATGTTATTTCTTGACAGGCCCAAGACTTTTAGTAGGATGAAGAGGGATTTATCTGTTATAGCTCTCACATCTTCATACCTGTTCTGATCCCAAGTTGACCAGAAGTTCATTGCCATCATGACTGAAAGCCACATATGTTGTAGCTTTCTTTGGAAATGTGTTCTCGTTCAGTTCCATGGACAGGTGACCTGCAACACACACAAGCAGCTGTAACACCTCAACTCTCATATATAACACATAACACAGACTTGTAATTTGTACCTGAAATTATTCAATGTAATGGTAACTTCATACTCTGTATATTTGTCATAACAATACTTCTTTTAAATTTGAATTTTAAACTAAAAATTTATAATGAATTCAAAATAGTGTACAGTATAGTTGGAGCTACAGTTTCAAACTTGATTTTTAATGTTTAGTGTTACTTTTTGTAATGTCCTACAAAATGGTTGACCCCAGTATTTATAGTCTTCAAATACAGGTTGATAGTTAAATGTTGCCATTACAATAGTTCAGTATTATAATTAATTATAAAAATATTTCTTAGGATTATAGTATATAATAATTAATATGGTACGGATGGCGGTGCTTATAACAATAGCTCAAATGTTGAAGTAACTTTAATGGGATGTTCTTAAGGTAGCAGGTTCGTGCCCCGCTTGGTGCAGGTTATCATCATGTGCTTCTGTCCTCACCGGGGGCGTAGTACTGGACAGCTTCACGTGGAATGTTCTCGTCGGGGTCTCCGTGGCCGGCACGGGAGCACCTCACGTTCTGTCTCTCCCACATCAGACCCGAGGGGGCGGAGCCCGTCGGAGTCTCCTGTTACAGATAATCATTATTATAGAACCTTTCATTTGTACTTCAACTTTCTTACTCTATTATGTAGAATGATATAATAATAATAATATATAGAAAATGATTGAAGAAAAAAAGATTTCATTTTATATATAATACTAAGATTATAGGTATTTATTAAATAATGAATTCTACAATACTCAATATTCTTTCCTATCAAGATCACAAAATGAAGATTCAATTATTAAAAACTTATTGTTAGTTAGAACACGTCACATATTTTAGTAACCGCAGAGCGCACCATCTACCATACCTACTATATATATTGGTGTATTTCTAACTTCTTCATATATAAAATAGGAGTACTCCACCTGTAGTTTGGCTAATTTGATCATTCTGGTGTCGTAGAGTCGAACATAGAAATCATTTGCTCCAACCGCGAGCTGATACGGCCGTCGAGGGTTCACCGCTAGACACTTGGCTTCAGCGTACTTGCCCAAGTGGTTCAACAGGTTCACCAACACATTGGCCGAGTCGGAATTACAACGGTGTGGAGTACGGAGGTCATGCTGACTGAAATAATAATCATACAACATCAACATACATAAAAGATAGTACTAATTATTCTTGTATATTGTAATTAGTTAAGGTTTTAATAATATACATAATACACTACACAGGTTTGTTTGTTGGCTCTTGGCAGGGTCATATTGAGCTGGTCAAGTAGAATTATGAGAATTTGTTTTATTTAACTGTTGATCACGCTTCAATGTATATATATTATATTAGTTTCCGTCATTCAGTCTTACTACTTCACACGGTAAATACATTACCAATTTAATTTAGTTTTATTGAATAATATTTTTGTAGGTGGTAGAACCTAGATCTGGTCAAGTTACTACAGTTTGAACATAGGCTGGCTTGAGCGGGGAAGTACTACCCTCTGAAATAGCCTTTAATGGCTGCATTTCGTCCGATGAGTGAGAGAGCTGGTTACGTTTCCCCTTTTCCCACTCTGTCCTACCCCTTCCCTTTTTTCACAATTTCCTGACCCCTCTTCCCTATCAAGGGTGACGTCATATCCACAACAGAGATGTTGCGAATGTCTATGGGGACGGTACTACCTCCATCAGGTAGGCCGTTTGCTCGGTTGACCCCTTTACAATAAAAAAAACAATAATACATATAGTTTCATAACAATTTTGATCTATTTTAATGTCACCACCATGAAAGAATACTAAGAAAATTTGAATGTTGGCGGCACAAGTACTTTCAGCTCAACTCACAGGACTAATCCATCTTCACCCGCAGACCAGAATACATCTGTACCGTCTGGTGCACTCGCGAGTCTCTTGACACGACCACAGTGACATCCACATTCCAACAAGGACGCCCCTGTTGAAAGACTACGTACACGCACTGAACTATCAGCGGCACAAGTAGCCAGGGAGTCCCGGGAGAGAAACTGGAAAGGACATCATACATTGTGATAAAGCACAAAACATTCAGCTGACAATGTTCACAAGGAAATTTGTAAAATAAAAATATATGCACCAGTTACAGTAAATAAAATTAATAAAACATTAACTCCCAAATGAGTCTATTTCAATATTCATTATTAATATGTAACACCTCATTTACAAGTGCAGCAGTCGTGTTGAATATTAAAACATGTTTAATAAATACACTCTCATGAAATAGTTACAAATAGACTTTCAATTTAAAATCTTAATTTTATAAAATATCTATTATGTGATATATTCAGAAATAAGAGAGTAGAGTTAGAGAGTTGATTCCTTAACTTGAGTTAGGACGGAACACTAACAGCTTAAATAATTACGATACACCATTACAGGGACTCTGCTATGACAGTTGCTGTCAGACCATTTCTTAGCTATTGGTATTAAATTCAAATATAATGTCCATATTACTTCAATATTAAAATAAATAAGTTTTTTTTATTTTATCAATATTAAAAATAATCATGCATTATCATAATAATGGTACACATTTGTACAACAATAAACAGAGATAAGAAACAAAACATCATACATATCTGAGGAATGATTTCAGAGTAAATAACATCTATTGATGGACAGTCTTCTGAAATGAATCATCTCCGCTAAGGGTGATCCTGTTTACCTTAACAGAGAATATGTTCCCCGTGTGTCCGGTCGAGATATTACTGATCTGCTTGTATCTATACGGATCCCACAGAATAACGTGGAGATCATCGGATGCCGACGCCAATATACTACAACGAAAAACCAATCTTTTATAATGTGTAATCTTTTCGATATATTCAAGTTATCGAAGGACTCACGATCCATCAACGTTCCATTCCAGACAATTAACACATCCCATATGGCCGTGGAGTTCTTTTTCGAGACCTAATCTTTCTATCATACTCCTAGTAACAGTCAAACGGTTCTGGAATTTCCGGCCTACATCACCACGCTCGCGAGCGACGGTCAACCCGACAGTCCCCTTCGTCCAAGCTGGTTCCTCTCGTCGTCCCATTTTTCTTTTTAAAATGTCTGATCTACCATCACCAGACTATATTACGAAGTACTATCTAAATCAGAATCTATTTATAGTTTGCGACATCTCACATCACACCACAACATTGTTTACGTTTCGTCTGAATAATAAATACGTCTAATAAAAATAACAAAGGATGAAATATTTAAGCAACAAGAAAAAACTCAAACAGAGAAGCCAAATTTTCTCCCGAAAATTTGCGGAGCTGTCAAACAGCTTGTTACCTACTTGTTCAATATTGTTTTTATTCTACAAATTGCCATATAAAATAATTTGGTTTCACTTTTTTCGTATACCTACTTAAATTTATTAATATATCCATTAAAAATATCTGAAATACCATATATTATATTACATATACAAATTAAAGTGAAATAAAAATCCAAAAAGGTATATGTGAATATTATAAGAATTATTACATACACAATGTCATTTGTCATATACATCGTACTAAGACAAACGTCAAACCAAAGTTATGACATAGTTATTGATCTTATTATACAAAATAGCGAAAATTTTAATAGGTGTTCATTGGTATAAGAAACGTATACATAAATATTGAATATATGTGAAGGATATTTACGTCTCCTGAAACAAAGTTAACCGGTAGGCCCTAAAGCGCAATTTGAATGAATTATTATTTTTGAAGTAACAACAACATTGCATATCATTTATAAACACAGAAAAACTTATATTTTGCTAAGGTCCTCTTATTTTACAGAACCTAATCATGGGTGAACGGAAAGGTCAAAACCTATATTATCCCCCCGACTATGATCCTAAAGTCGGGGGGCTGAATAAATTTATGGGAACACATGCCCTACGAGAGAGAGCAAGAAAACTGCACATGGGTATTCTTATCATAAGATTTGAAATGCCCTACAACATCTGGTGCGATGGATGCAACAACCATATTGGCATGGGGGTCAGATATAATGCTGAAAAGACTAAAATTGGCATGTACTACAGCACTCCGGTGTACCAATTCAGAATGAAATGTCACCTATGTGATAACCACTTTGAAATAAAGACAGATCCTGGGGTATGCTTAATTATATTCCCATTTTAATTCTTATCTTAATGAGGAATATTGGTTATAATTTGAAGTCCATATTAAAGTTACAATATTTCTTTTCTAGAATTTAGATTATGTTATTGTATCGGGAGCAAGACGTCAAGAAAATAGATGGGACCCAACAGAAAACGGTCAGATTGTACCGGAGACCAAGGAGACCCAAAAACGTCTCTTTGATGATGCAATGTTTCGTCTGGAACACAAAACTGGGGACATGGACTCTAGTAAACTTGAGAAACCGAGACTTGGACGTCTGGTTGGCAGAAATGAATCTGTTTGGAAGGATGATTATGAAGCCAATTGTTCTTTAAGGAGAAACTTCAGAGTGAGTCTGTTTAAAAGTTATCTGTAATATATATATAAGTTAAATCAAAATCTGATAAAATGACATCAAACAGGCCACTGACATCAAGTTATAAAAAGCACTAGTCATTCCAAACTGTGATGTTTCCTATTCTTTTATGAATTGATATTATACAATGTGTATTATATATGACATAAATCCTTAAGGGATTCATGAAAAAAATTATTATGTGACTGTATTTAAATTAAAATTAAAATGTCTTGAATGAAAACTCATAAAGAAGAGGAAATTTGAACTAGCAACCTCAACTTGTGTCAAAGTTTAATGGCACATTTGGGGCTTCACTGTTTGTGTCTATGAATTTTTCATACCTTATTTTTTTAATTAAATTTTAAAACAATTATAGGAGACTTCACTTAGCTTGTTTCATGTGACACGTGCATACAATATAAAACACAAATCATTATTTTTATATTTGCATGAAATCTATATTTATTCCGCTTTGAACATTTTTATTGTGCCTATCTCTTCTTCTACCTGGCAATTTCCCAGCTTTAGCCAGGGTCTGCCTTACATGTTGTGAATAGTTTTGGCTAATGGTTTTTAGGACCGGCCGCCTGCCTGACATCAACCCTCTTTGGGAATAATATATCTTATCCTATATCTTCTGTAATTCAAATTGGATTTTAATAACACTGTCTTGATTTCCCTGTATGTGCAAATGTTGGTTAAAATAGACAATATCTTGTAATACACTAACGGTCATGATAAGATCATCCAAAGTTGAATTGTAAATTGATCTTCACAGTTTCCTTGTCTGTGCTCTTCTTGAAGCTCCTGCACAATATCATCAGAAGATGAGCTGGTGCACAATTAGAATAGTTATCTACGCCAATGAACTCTTGCTTCATAAGTAGATATCGCAAATCTTAATTGTTGGTCCTGTTTGAGCCAAACAAATACTGTCCTCTCAAGTTTTTATAAGAGTTTAAAGCAGTTAGGTTTTTTTGTGAAATATTTTTAAATGCTTCTGCTATATATACAACGTCAAATGTCATCGGGAATCGTAAAGCAGAAAAGCTCGTCGTTATTCTCAAACTTTTATATTAATTTAAACACACATTGGTCCATAGGTTGCAGTGCACGTGTTAAATTTGGTGTTAATAACACAAATTTCAGATACGGAACCACCGGATGATCTCTGTAGATTATAACACTGAATTTCAAGCACGATCGATACATCAATCCAACCTCGAAAACCTCAATCTCCACCTCCAGAAAGATGGTTAACCAAATGCATAATCCCTCAGTAGACCATTAGATGATGATTGCGTTGTAAGCCACAAAAGCCTTATTATCTAACTTGTTGAAAGGTCCCAATCGTTAGATTATGAAATAAAAACTTTCACCTTATGTACTTACTAGCCGTTTCCTTCAAATATTAGATATTTTTTTTATATCCAACAGCTTCTTTACGTACAACTTAATAGTGTCTTTGGTAATGTCAATATCTGAGGCTCAAAGTTATTTCCTTGAAATGTGTTTTTTTTTTATTTATGACCTCAAAAAGTCTCAACGGATGAAAGGGTTCATACTACAATATATCCTTTTTTCTTTTTACCATCTCAGCTTCGAAGTCTACTAGGTCTTAACGGCGCTCTAATAAATGTCCACCTAGCACCGTTTAAACTCACTCATAAGATCATTCTACATAACGCTTTTTATAACTCTCCGTTTTCGATGGTCAAATTCTTTTTTCTATTAGCCGATGTATCTTGATGTATTTTGACCCAACCACACGCACAGTTTTCACAAACTTATCGATATAATCGTCCACACAATTAATGCTTTGGCAATCAAAGAAGTTAAGTAGTGCCAGCTGAAAACTTCGATGGTTTATGGATCCCAGTTGGTGCCTACACCAACCGAGATCCATAAACCTTTCCTAAAACGTAATGTTCATCACTCAGAGTTTTCTAGCCTAACATCGATAGTCAATGTCCACCTAACCAATTGGGGAATGACTGACACGATTAACCTTATCGACAGGGACACAAAATTATAATTGTGTTTTTTAGTCGACCTGATGGAGCAGATCTTATCTTTACGTCATTCTTTGTTTCTTTAAAATAATATATGAATATATCAAGTGTACAAACATCAACACAAATCTTTCATTGGATGTGAACTTCACTTGCTATTAAAAAAACATTCAACGAAACCACATAACTATTGACGTTTCATTTTTTGATAGTCTTCAATGCCCTAATATGCTGAACAACAACTGTATATTCTTTAAAGATTATATAATTTTACAGAAAAGGAGAAAGGAATTAGAAGCATCAGCTGTCAATGACAACATGCTATTGGCTAAATCTTCTCTAGACATAAAACTACTACCAGAATCTGAAGATGATAGGAATATGGCTGCACTTTTGTCCTTGAGACCGTCGAGAAGCATTGAGGAGTCCCAAAGTGAAACGAGAACAAAAATACTAAATACACCAGCTCTCCCAAGTTCCAGCGGCCTGTTGACCAGCTTTGGTGGTCTTAAAAAGGAAGAATCACTAAGTAAAAGTATGTCTTTGAGCAGAAACTTATTAGGTATCACTATAAAAAAACCCAGGAAAGAAGACGCAGATTCAAATAAAGATACTGCTGTCTTGGAAAATAATAAGTCTAACATTTCTTTGGTAGGCGATTACAGTTCTAGTGAAAACTCTGAATAAATATTGTTTATGGTTGAATAAAACAAGGGAATGGAATAAAACATATATTTATTATTTAAATTGAAACATTAACAAGCATAAGACTACAGATAATGCTATAGAAACCGAAAGAAAGCCTTTTTATTAAGTTACAATGACTAGAATCTTTCATTTTGCAATTCCTTTTGTGTAATACTAACTTGAACCATCCAAATAAAAAAAAAAATTAAACATTTACTGATCCAAATTTTATATAATATGTATTATCATTAACGTTTTTATAATCACTACACATATAAAAATATATCTTGAAGTGTTATATATATGTATAATGTATATGTGAATATATATTGATGCAAGCAATAGTGATTTCAGCCATAGAGAATTACATGTGTAGATAGGAAAACTTGAGTATAACATTCAAGAAACAATTGCTAGTCTAAGAAACCTTTAAATATATATGTTTGAAGATAATTTGTTACTATAACATGATCGTCGGTAGTAAATAAAGAGTTTCAAAAACATTATAAGCTCTGGTCTCTGAATGTGACAATCAGTATGAGGAATAAAACAGTCATGTTACCATGGAACGGCTGGTTGGAAGAACTTTTGGTAATGATTATAATACATTCTTCGACAACTTGACAGTTGTAAATATATAAATAATATTCATATGAAAAGGTATATTCGATACATATAAAGATATAAACTTTTATAATAATTGTTAAACAAAGTCACATGATGTCTCATTAAATACTTTCATACTATGTATTATGTAACACGTACTACATTCATTATACACATACAATAAATAATTAATCAGATCAATTGTTGAACGATCGTCTATTTCTATATCCTACATTATAGATTTGTGCTTTCCAAATGTCCGTATTCTATTACTGACATCGATTTGCCATTTAAATAAAATCTAATTTGACGTTTTCGAATGACAAACGGTTATAGATTAAAAATCAAAAAAAGTAAGAAGGCCGATTATTTAAAAACTAAATAAAGTATTTTCGTTACTTATGCTTCATCTGATATCAGTTTTCTTAACTGAAATCTCCTCCGTTACTCCTGTCTCTTGTCCTCTAGAGCGTATAGGAGAGCGCACTCCATCTTACCTCGCAACCATAATAAAGCCTCTGGATTTGGTATGTCTACTACTTTCTCATCGCTTGAATAGTAGTTCGTTGCTTCGTCCTGGAGGAAGTTAACAGAGAATTTAGAGTAATATTACAGTAGTGGCTCACATTTAAGAGATTTTAAACGTAAGTAGTTCGTTGAATAACTATTAAAAAGATACCAAACGATGATGATGATGTCAGTCTGACAGAAGTCAAGGAGATTTTTTACTGGCACGGACTTTGTATTTTCCTTTTTTATATATTTTCTCTTATTCCTGTAGGTTATCATTGACGCGATATTTCAGTACTTATCAAATAATATTGCTTCATAATCTGACATCAAACCTTCTAAGAACCATCATGTCTTTTACTTCTATACATGCATCTGTTTGTATCTCTCCTTAACCATTTATCAAACGCTATGTCCAATTGTTGTTAAGTTGTCATCACATACCTGTCGTACGTTCAGCATGAGCCGCGAGCCGTCCTCGCGTACATCTAGGATGTCCTGCAACCTGGCCGTCCACTGAGGTCGCCAGCCGCGGCCGCCGCTGGCACACGCTATATATACATGTCTGAAAAAATACCGAAAGATTAGCTTAATAGCAAAACGGTTGAAAAGGATAGGCCAACAAAGAATAATTAAAGATGTTTTAAAAATACATATTATTGAAATATAAAATATTTACTGTATTTTATCTCAAGCGGTACAAAACCAGTGGTACTTAACTCTACAACAACTTGATGAATTCGAACTAACACATTCATCATACATACAAGTATATATAAAAAGAGTTGTTTTGTAACAAACTAACTGTGTAGTAATGAGAAGCGTGGTGAAAGAGGGTGCGCCTCCCAAGTGGAGGTGCGCCACCACTTCCTCATCAGTCTGTCCGCGACAGAGCTGCCTGAACAGCACCGCGCCGCGAGCTGACCACTCACTGTAAGGCCGGAGACCCTGGGTAGAGCGTATTAATTAATAATTCTGTCAACTTTTTAAAGAACTGCATATTTTTAAGAATAATATATTTTTCAGCCAAGATATTGGATAGATTTAAGTCCATAATCGTTATGATCAGGTAAGTTTGTTAGAGAATATATGAAATACATAAAAATATCTATTTTATAATTATCTGCCCTTAATATCCTTGTCGTACCTCAACATTCGAACAATGTCGGGGCAGCCTCTTCCTAGCAACAAGCCTGCCAGCGGCGCGCTGACCGCACGCTCTCAGCGCCGTGTCGAAGCCGTTTCCGTACACACTCTGCGACAGACGGGACGCCTCCCGACAAACGTCTGGATAAACATTAAGTCTTTAGTTACGAAAATAAATACCTCAAAGGAAGGTCCCCTATTTTATATTGAATAAATTTATCTCCTTGATGATTGATAGCATTACACACTACTATTACAAAAGATCTACTATTACAAAATACAGTCTAAATATTGAAACGAAACATGCTTTAATTTTTTACAGACCTACTCATTGTATCTTTTGCAATATCTTTTAAAAGCAAATGTATAACATACTTCTAGAATTAATCAACTAAACATTTCCACATACACTCTAGACTCTAATTAAAATAAATACACTAAAATACTCACATTTCATAATAACAAATTCTTCGTCTACACATCCACACCGAGAGACAAGTAAAAAGAAAAATAAACATGTGTATATTAAAGCGACTAACGACGAAACTTAAAATACATAAATGATAAACGTGCTCTGACTGAAACAAACATTTAGACTTGGAAATGAAATAAACAAAGTCATTACTAAAACATGACACATGCATGCGTTTAGAGGACAGTGTTATATAAATGTTTTGTTTAAGAAAATCAAGTAAACTGGTAGTTAATTTTAGAAAAAAATCACATGCATGTTAAAAGGTATTCATACTTAAAATGAGTAAAAAATCTGTTTAATAGAGTGAATAATAAATAACTAACCAAAATTAGGTCTTCCAATGAGTCCAGTTATGGCCAACGCTATACTTGCCGGGTTTTTCTTATTTGCCTCTATCACGGCTTCTGGTAGATTGTCTACGATCTCAAAATCATCTCCTGGGTAAATAATAACGATATTAAAAAAGTGTTATATTACTTAAAGTTTTACAATAACTTAATATTAGAAATATTCAATAGGATATTTAGCAAAGTATTTGCGATTGCTTCTATTGATCTATAAATATTACAGTATCTAAAGTTTTGCGATGACTGCGTTGTACTGTATAATTTATCAGCGGTAGGTACTCACCAGAACGACGTTTGATTTTAGTTTTGAGTATTTCATCTCCAGCGGTAGGCAAGTTTATCACGGTTGGGATCGAGCACAAAGAACGACGGGCATGTGCTGAACCCTTTAAAATTAAATGAAATTAAAGCTTAAGGGCCGAAACTACAGCGACACAAGAATCTAAATGAAACCATCAGTGGAAAACTTTGAACTGTATCCCTGAATTGTCTTACCATGCAAGGCTCATAAAAGTCTTTAAGTGCCTTGGAAAAATCTCCGATATAACTGTAGGGATTGCCGAGAATATTAAGGCCCAGCACCAGCACATAGAACTGCTGAACAAGCTGCAGGCGATAGTGGCGAGTAGCAGCGTCCAGTAAGCCAGGAAGACTGATCGGCGTGTTATGCAATTCCAGAAAACTCATTCTGGAAAAGTAAAAAAAAATGTTAAAAGATTTTAACGAAATAATATTGATCCAACTTGTTGGAATTGGAGTTACAAACCTGAGGACAACATCTTTCATGTCACAAAGAGAAGATCCCCACGAATTAAACAAGTACTCCAGGAGATCACTGTTGAACAGTTTTGGACGATTTTCTTTTACCCCGTATGTTATTTGTGTTGGACTGTCGACGTTCTCATTTAAATATCCCCTGGATGAGAGGCTTAAAACAATTTTCAACGGAGATAAATGAACATATTCAAACACGACATCTTTCGTCGCGCTGGTCTGACTCCTCATGGCTATAACAGGTAAAGGCATATGCACTAGAGCCAAGTCCGCTCTGAGCCTAACAGCAGGCTTCTCCTCAACCTTCCAATGATTCAAGATATCAAAAACGTGATTAACAAAACCTCTGTCTAAGTTAACGCAATGCTCTTGTATTAAGACCTTCAAATATTTGTATACGTCCTGGTTAAGACTCGGTCTGAATTGTTTTAATATAACAATATCCACGCATGGTTTAAAGTCACGGGACTTTACGTTGGGAGATAAAGGAGCAGGATAAAGTACGCTAGGAAACACAGCTTCGTGTAGCTGGTTATCTATTTGTAGTCTCTGTAACTTTAAGTGGCAAAAAGTAAAGGTATCAGATTTGCGGAGCTGCAAACATACTCCTGGATTGTAAGTTCTCCGAAGTTCAGAGAAAAATGGTTTTGTCATATGCATTTTTTCCAGATCGATGTGTAAAAACTCCTTCAACTGACATTTCTTTTGTTCTGTTTGATATTTTTCCTCCACCCAAGCAGTTACATCTGTTGCTAGTTGTTTCCAATTGTTAGCCACATTCACTTCCCACCTCGGGACAGAGTCAGTACAACTCACGTAGCACAGTTCCTTGACCCCATCACTGGTTTGAACACAAATAGAAAACCCAACTTTGGCCAGGGACAAATTGATTTCGTAGTTGCTTAGCTCAGAATTAATTCTCATTTTGTACTGATGTGAAATTTTCTCATCTTGAGCCAGTGCGTAAACTCTTTGGTAACCATCCATGAAAGAGACCCAGTATACCATAACTTTGTCTTTTCTCATCTTTTTCGCTTTAGTGTGTGTTTCTGGTATGTCACAGCTATCTGAATCGCCGCTACTCGAGGAGCCAGGTTCTGGAGATTTTGGAGTCAACCGTTTCAGAGTAGAAGACAATTTCGAAGTGTAACTATTTGTTACCACTAGAGTGGAATGCTTGACTGAATGAAAACTAACTTTTTCTTCGCCAAATCTAAAAGTTAACAACATTTCCTCAGCATTTATAAGTGAGACGATAATTATTAAGGTACAATTTTCTTGTTTCTTACCCGTCCTGCGAGAAATCTGCAAGGAAGCCTTTGCCCTTATTGTTATATATGTTCCATAAAAGACTTCTTTCCTTCACGGGATCGTCCCAAGTATACAGCATAGATTGGTATGGACTCAACAAAGCCACTTGACCAGAGTCGACCTGCAAATTACCGGCGTTCACTACTGAAGAATTAACTCTTACAAAATACCGCTTATATTCGGAATTGTTAAACGAGATAATAGAAATACATTAACCTGATGCAGTTTTAGAAACAGATCGTCACAAAGATTGTCAATTCGGACGGGAGCGTCGCCCGGGTTGTACGGACGGAAAGTTATCGTGAACGGCCTGTCCGTGCCTCCTGTTACATCCACACATATCGCGGTCTGAAAGAAAAGAAATATTTTAAGGGATTAGGGAAACGTACATATAAGATATGTATAAAATTATAAAATAAGTTAATATTTGATTCTGTCTAAGTCATTTTGGACTTTGAATACTTAAAAACGACAAGAGGGTTAACTAAAGAGAATGTCTAAATATACAATTATTTGAGTCGACGCAGTATGACGAATCATTAACCTATTCAATTTAAACGACTGCTGTATAAAAGCGAAGATGGTTCCTTAAACTAATAAGCTTGGATTAAATTAATGAATAACTTGAAAGAAACTTCGCTGTTTTTATCATTACTGCCAACTTATTTTCATTTACCTTTTCAAATTTAGATAAAATCGACTTTAGCGGGTTTTCATATTCACGTATCGTTAGGCCAATTAGTTATTGCGAATAAAATAAGAAATAATTAAAATAACGGAAATTAAAGCTCTTTCAGAAGTTATTAAAATAAAAACTTATAAAATGATTTCTTCAAGTAGATATGTATTTATTTTTCAGCTTGATGCAACAGCATCTTTTAAGAAAGGTATTCTTCAATAACAATACTCTTAAAAACCATACTAAAGTCTCTATTGTATCAACCAAACGGAAATAATTATAAAATAGAATGATGAGAACATAATAGTTTCATAAAATTAATATATACACATATATATTATATATGTATATATTTGTTTCTTTACCGTTTTATCAGTTTTATATACTGTTACTTTAATTCCTATACAGTCTCTTGTTACTTTTTTGAACACCTTTAAACTACAAATAAAATATAAACAAAATCTTGCGGAGTGGAGGATACGCATACGATATAAGGATTTATTATTGCGTTTTACAACATGATATTTTTAAAAAACGGAAACACGTGTCTTATTTTAAAACGCCGTTTAATAACCGGAAGTGTGTGCGTAGTGAGTGGGAAAGGCACTAAACTGTAAAGTAAACAGTTTATTAGACATTGTTAGAGCTTTCCCTATAACATTACGTGTACATCATCTAGCCCGCGGGTCCGTTCGTTTTGGTTTTTGTTTTCTTTTAAATAATCAATTGCTTTATTTGTGGCATGTTGTTAAATAATTTTTCTTTTTTAATAATATCAA
This sequence comes from Danaus melanippus, assembly GCA_010014825.2. NCBI lineage: Eukaryota > Metazoa > Arthropoda > Insecta > Lepidoptera > Nymphalidae > Danaus > Danaus melanippus. The sequence goes on from JAAAKD020000034.1 coordinate 8,229,453, forward strand.
CCATAGTTAATCGGTAATGACTCTTAACAGGTTAATTTATAATATAAATGTGAGTAACAATCAAAAGCTGCTTTTAACATAGTGTATTTGTAACCGAACACTCCGTGTAATATCTGTAAATAAATAAAGCATACATGTAAATCGAATTACACAATACGTTACAGCAACACCGGACTCTAATAGCTCGTACGAAACTTTCTCCGCAACTTATATTCTCAAACAAATCTCGTTCCGGATCAGTTTTCAGGAAACATTATAACAAAATATAGTGCAAAATGCGAATTTTTATATTATTTGTTACATTGTGGGCGATGGAAGTTGACAGTTATAGAACCAGTGATTGTTACGAATGCAGAACAAAAGAATACATAAGAATCAAAAGAGGGAAATATTTTTCTAATCCACCGACCAAGTTTTACGACAGACCGCCGTACAGTCCTTCTATCAAAGGACCATTTTCATATACTCCTCCCCCCGGATACACTCCTAACGATATTGGTCCAGTGCATCATTCGCCATCACGTCGAAGGCCATACAAGGTTAGTAAAAGACCTGACGAAGGTTTGGGAGACGAAGACATTCGTAATATTATTAAGTATTTGTCCAACAAAGATCTAAATAAGCTTATTGAAATAGCAATGGAAAGTAAACGTTACAGCGGTGGCTATCAGCGAGATGAGTCAACGCTAAAGGAAGACGAAAATAATATAAATAATGAACATGAAAATACAAAATATTTTATGGGAGGAATTTCAAATTCCGTAAAATATGTACCATATACTTTTGAGAACAACAGAAACACAAATTATTTCACGAACAGTCACCAAGTTCCAGAATACAAACCTGATACAGAGCCGCAAGATTCTTCATGGCAGGAACAAGTTACATTCCTTGATGCTTACATTCAGAAAGAATTAAATGAAAAGACTCAAGAAAAAATTAACATGTACACTGACAGTGAGAACGTGCAAAGAGAACAATTACCAAATACGTCCAATTTAGACAATTATGATTTTGATGCGTCCTTCACCAATAACATCCCGAATATTGTAAAAGTAGCTACATCTTATGATATTAAAAATTTTGCAAATCTTCCTCTAATGAATAACGAGAATTCTAAACTTGACACAGTCAACTCTTACGAGGTTCCACATTATACAGTAAGTATTGAATATCAAAAAGAATGAAGGACTAAATTCAACTTGGCATCTAAAAAACTCCCAAACCTTCCAAAATGAAAAATACATACATTTCAATTAATTTACTTTAATCACCTATTTCATAACTGAATCAATTTTCAGGTGACGTCATCTAAGCAGCCATCCTCTCAAATGTCCCTACAAATCCAGCAGCCTTCTCCAAAATTACTTCTACCCTTGTCACCATCATCTTTATCGATCAAAACACCAGAAGTAGAGATTGCTCCCCCAGCATCAGTTGCAAAAGAGCAAAGCGAAGCTCATCTCAAAGCTATTAAAATCTGGACTCATAAATCCAAAGGTGTCGCCTACACTGTACTCGAAGATGGAACATTAACTCTCGAACGCCCCTCGAAACCTTCCAATAAAAATGGTTGAGCCTACGTTTTCTTCGTGACTGATATATTTTAAATTATATTGTATTTTAATTATTTAAGTGGTCTTGTAATTATTCAGTTTTACGATTATTGTTACTATAAGCAAACACCTATTCTAATATACTAAGTAAAAAAAACTTCTTATTTATACCCAATAATAGAAAAAATTGTACTCACTCCCTTATCCATCCTCAGTACCGTGAAATGATTCTTGACAATGGAGAAATGTTGAGAAACGGTCGTGGAGTCTCTATACTTGACATGCATGGCCATGGAATCAGTTTGAGGCCAGAAGGGAATACATTGTTGTGGACTGAGGTCCAGCCAAAGATCGGCAGCTTCGTTCTCTTCCATGAACCGCAAGGGTCGACGCGTGTCGTTAAATACCATGAAGTATGGGAGAAGAGTTACTAGCTTTGTGAGCTGAGGACACAGTTCCGAGAGGGTTACCTGTACGGA
>JAAAKD020000034.1:8317429-8327583 GCA_010014825.2 Danaus melanippus
TATTACTCTGTATAATCAGTTCTTACTTTATTATTCACTCTTATCTCCTACTCGCAAAATATAAGTCGCTAAATCAAAGCTATAATAAATATATTTTCTTACTTCGATCCCTAAAAAAAACCTTTGTTTGTCAATGAATATGGAATAAGAATAAAATCCTTATAATATTTTTAGCATTTCAAACCAGCTTTAAACAAACATATATTCTGTATTGTTGGTCTCTGCATGTCCAAAGAGTTCGTTCAATAATTTGCTATATAAATTTGTTTCAGTTGAAGCGCCAGATGTTGCAGGCTGAGATAGCGTTCAACATCCAGCAGACGGATGCTCTAACGAGATCCCTGTCGCCAGCTGCCGCTCAGCCCCCCACCAATATGTATGGAGCCAAGGTATGGAATCGCTGGAAATATTCCTTGGACACATACTTGGACATTCCTTCGGGTTACTCATTAGAAACCTGTTTGATAGTTGACACTCGCGCCATGAAGACACTCATCATTGAAAATGAAACAAATTTATTGCAATATCGAAATACAAGGCAAGCCGAGGAATACTCGGAGGTTACGAGTCACAGTGGTGTCGTCTATTTGTATCATATTTTTAAATGACCTTAATCTTTATATTCATTACAACTGTTGCTGGATACTTTTCATCCCTCGACGATAATGACTTCATACTATTACAAACATTATAAGAAATCCATAGATCAAAGAAAACTACTTTCGAAAATGTTACTCGTATAGCGTCGTCATCTCCGTGATACTTAAAAACTAGTTACTGTTAGTTAAATATGACCTACTCATGTCAGCGACGTGGACAGACAGACGGTATATGAAAGCTTCCTTCCAGCTGGACGGGTCGTGGGAGAAGCTGCAGCAGGCACACGTGCTGGGTCCACCCTTCGACACCAGTGACGCCGAGGTACTGACAACATGATGACATAAACTACTATACAAAAACATTACTTTATTATAAGATCAATAAACTAACATTAATATAGGAACTTCACTTCAAGAAGGTTGTATAGTTTGAAGGATATCTGATCTTCCAGAACGAGGAGTCTGAGGGTGCAGAAGGACACACGGACGCGGCGGCGCTGGCGCTAATGCTGCAGGAACAGCTGGACGCCATCAACACGGAGATCAGACTCATACAGGAGGAGAAGCAGAGCACTGAGGCGCGGGCCGAGGAGCTAGAGTCCAGGGTGAGCTGTGACCTGGACACGGATAGAGTTAAAACAATCATTGATAACAACGAGGATGGCGGTCTAGCTAAACTGTTTGAACAGTTCATGGTCGCCATTCGAGGACCATTAGTGCTTGCGGCCTTTAGTGATTCGTCCAAAGACTACTACCTACCAGTATCCCTCTAGTTTTGGTTTCTAAAACAATAAACATTGTTCATTGACGCATATACAAGACAGCTATATATTTATATTTGTGAGTGTATCCCTCAGGTCGGCAGTTACGAGCACATGAACGTAGTGTCTCGACGGGCGGAGTCCCCGCCGCCGGCCGCCTCGCCCTCCAGACCGAACCATCACAAGTACCACACCGTAAGTACACTTTACATGATATAAGATACTTTTTACATTATGAAGTTCACAGACGACTTGTGTTAATATACTGTTTACAAACGTCATTCAGTCTCGGTCTGTGTGTCTGAAGTGTGCCTCGATTAGTCCAGAAAATAACACATAAGTAATATAAAGATAGTTAAGAGTGAGGTATCGGCTCGTGTGAGTCAGTAAGTGAGTGTTGGTGTGTGTCAGGCGCCGGCGTCCATGTCTCCGGCTCACGCTCACTACCGCCCGCCGGCCTCCGAGAGCCTGCCCTCCAGCCAGGTCGGTCCACCCCCCACCAATCTGCTCACGTATCTACTCACCCTGTATTAAGCGTTCACCCCCTGTATACAAATCGCTAATCGCTCGGAGCAGTCGTAACAGCTTTCATAGTATAGGGCATTTGCGATTCGCTTCTTGTGCATATTGACCAGATCCCTGGAGAGGTCTGCAGCCCCTGATATGTAATGATTGCACTCAATAGTCACCATTGATCATCGATGTAAACATTAACTTTGTCATGTCTGATGTATATTATATTTAACAGACACGTATCACGTAGTATTCTCCTCACTCCAAGCTTGACTGTGTCCGATCCCGGTGCTAGGAGTAGTTCCCCGCTTCCGGTATCGCCTAACGTCCGAGCACACACGACTCACGACTGTGGCTGATTCAAATACATTACAAAAGATATCGAGATCACTAGCTGGCCATCGTTTGTGTTCGGTTCTTTGGGTAGTGCGAGTTGTGCCAGGTGATGTATATAGGGTGTTCCCCCAGTTGCAGCTGTGCGGGGAGGGAGACGAGCGCGCTGGACGCCTGGAGCGGGCCATGCATCCCGACCGAGAGAGACTCCGCCCTCCACACCACTACGACTCGTAAGTATCATTACTTCTTCCCTCCCAGCCGTAGGATGTCTGAAAGGTTCTATCCTAATAACTAAAATCTTTGATTGATACTCGACTGTTATTCTATGAAAAGAAACTTTCATATACTATGTCAGTAATTTCTAATATTATTCTGTACCTTTGTGTCTTCCACGCTGCCAGGAGTTCCATGATGTCGGGCAGCCTCGCGCGGATCCCTATACACAGGTGCTTTTCGGTTCCTAACATGACGAGCGGATATTCTGAATATACCAGATATACCAATTGTATCAACACCCTGCCCAGGAGTCGAACCGACTACCTCTCGGCCAGCTGGTGCGACTGTCCGGACACTCTCCTTAATTATGCGCCCCATAGGATCTGTTTCAAAGATAAATTGTATCAAATATTGAACAATTACCTGCTGTACCACCCCTACACGTCCGCGAGCTACTTTTGATAAATAATAAATATTGTAATTTAATTTATTGTCATGAAAATTATATTGTTTAATAAATCATGTTTATACAAGGAGAATGGAATTACTAAGGGTTTTTCATTCGTATCATGACGATGTATCTCGCGACGTTCGAGCATACGGTACGTTGATTTGTTTGTATCGCGTGTGATAGTCGCTAGTGACTCGGATCCGTAGTAATTCCATTTCAACGCTAAATCTTTCATTTCATTTTCATTTGACAAAAAGAACAATCAACATTATAATCAGAGCCAGTTCGGTAGGTTCATGAACCTGATGCTAGGGTCGAAGATATTTTATTTGACCACAAAAACGTAAGATTGTTTTAACTACCAGCTCGAGCCAAGAGTCTCTGGGTGCGGGCGCGTGGGGAGGATCTCCACTTCCGCGAGGTGTAGCTTCAGCATCAGCCGTTTCTATAGCATCGATGCACCAACAGAAGAAAAGAGGAATCAAGAGCTCGTTGGGACGGTTCTTCAGTAAGAAGGAGAAAGCTGGGATGCCGGTGAGCTTTCATTGTTTAAGAACGATTTGTACGATGAGAGAGTTCAGCAAACTCGGCTACTCCATGTCGGAAGGGTCCACATTGAGAACTTAGCGTCTGTCTAGCTGACGATACCACTAAATATTTAAAAGACAACGTTTGAGAAACTTTATAAGCTTAGTTTGTAATAAGTAAATAGTCTTTGTAGGGACCTATCATTACTTATTCTTAACCGCACATATTTTCACCAGATGCAGCAGGGTCAGAGTCCACGGTCGTTGTCGTCCGCCTCCTCTCTGGGTCTGTCCTCGTTGGCTGATGAAGGTGAACCCTCGCATCCTCCCACACACCAGCACCCGGACTACGCTCGAACTAAAACTAAGTGAGAACACTACATCCCCAGTATACAGTAGATGTATTAATGTCTGTCTTCTTAATGACAGTATTAGTCTTAATGATAGACTAACTTAAGTTTCAATTAAAAATATTAGAAAAGCATTGGAGCCTGCATAATCGCCAAGACTTAAGATTATCGAACTACACGCAGCAAACATACATACATATGTATATATTGTCTGTATTTATGTCCCGCGTCCATGGACACACAAGGAAACAGGAAACCCTTCACAAACAACTACTGTCAACAAACAATTTTTACTTTTATACGACATTTCTATGTTATTACACAGAGAGCGCGACTACCGTCATGAACTCCTGGGCGAAGCGATGAGAGCGGGGACGCCTTTCGCGCTCTGGAACGGTCCCACGGTGGTGGCTTGGCTGGAGCTGTGGGTGGGGATGCCGGCCTGGTATGTGGCGGCCTGCAGGGCCAACGTCAAGTCGGGCGCCATCATGTCCGCGCTATCCGACCAGGAGATACAGCGGGAGATCGGCATCAGCAACCCGCTCCACCGCCTGAAGCTGCGCCTCGCTATACAGGAGATGGTGTCGCTGACCTCGCCCTCGGCGCCGCGCGGCACCGCCTGCGCCGCGCTGGCCTTCGGGGACATGAACCACGAGTGGATCGGCAACTCGTGGCTGCCGTCGCTCGGCTTGCCGCAGTACAGGACCACCTTCATGGAGTGTCTGGTGGACGCGCGCATGCTGGAACACCTCACCAAGAGAGACCTACGGACGCAGCTCAAGATGGTCGACAGTTTCCACAGGTTCGCTCATGAACCGTCTAGACTACGTTTTTATTTAAGGGATAACATGAACCAACACTAATTTTATATAATAAAAATGAAATCCCTTTCTACCACAGAACTTCGCTTCACTTCGGCGTGGCGTGTCTGAAGAGGGTCGGCTACTCCGTGAGGGCGCTAGAGGAACGTCGTCGGGCCGCGGAGATAGGGCTCCGGGACGTGCTCGTGTGGACCAACGAACGCCTCCAGAGGTGGCTGCTCTCCATCAACCTAAAGGTGACTCATCAACATCATCATTTTTCATTATTATAAACTTGGAATATGTCTGTACGTCATTATCTTTACAGGAATACGCCAACAATCTGTCGGAGTCAGGAGTGCACGGGGCGTTGATAGCGCTCGACGACAACTTCGATGCGAACAGTATGGCGCTCGCGTTACAGATACCGACACAGAACACGCAGGTAACGTACGGGCTCACATGTAACGGAGGCCTAGTAACAAAATATGTTAAGATGAAAGTCAGTACAGGAGGAGTCCGATAAGACTGCCAAGTATTCGTAGTCTCTCTAGCTTAAACTACTCTTGTCGTATCGGAAGTTATACTTTATGATGTGTTTCCAGGCGCGCCAGATCCTCGAAATGGAGTTCAACAACTTGCTGAGTACTGGGACGGAGCGCACGCGCGCACCTCACGACCACGCGCCGGCCTCCTGACACACCACCCTCAACTAGGAGGCGCTCACTCCTCCACGATACTCACGGAGCGTGCCCCACGACGACGGGACTGGCGGGACATTCCTATTCACCGTAGAGAACTGTTCGGATCGGTTCATCGAGGCGGCGACACGCCCACGATACGCTCACGACGCGCCCGCGACCGATACGTTTCCACAGGACGATGTAATCACAAAACATTTTCTAGTCAAAACGATGCGCCCGGTGAGTGCGCGTGTCGTCGCGTCGATCGCGAGGCCGAGGGTAGTTTTAACGATGTACTTAATATAACGTGTATTCCGTATTTATTATTGAACTGTAAGGCGTAAGGCTCCGGGCGTGGAATTTCTCTAACTTATTTAAAAGCTAACCAGTAACGACCTGCCCGGCGCCGTGGCTCCCCGTCCCCCGCCCGCCCTGACCTCACCGTGTGCCGTGTCGGCGGTCACTATGTATTGCATTTACGCTTGTCGGAGTGGGGAGCGGGAGAGGGGACGGGGTGCGCGTGCTAGTGTTGTACAGTGTTACTACGTCGTTTTGTATTCTTCTATTCTATGGTACCGGTAACTGACTAGCTATGGTATATTTTGTTAAAGCGTTTACATTATTGAGCTTGTGCGACGTGTGGACGGTGTCGTGCCGCAGCGCCGGCGGGGCGTCCCCGGCCGTCCCCGGCCGCCGCCCGCCGTCGCTCACACGAGTCCAGCAGCGGATACTCTAATCTGTATGATTGTATAGCGATCGATTCTGATTTGACGGAATTTTTTAATTAGTGTCTAATAGGGTGTAAATATGGTTTATATAGCGTTTATATCGGAGTAGGTATGAAATGTAGCAATATTTAGCTAGGATGTGTTCAAACGATACCTTACTAGAATTATATCGATTCGATGCTTATTTATTTATTGACTACACTAAGTGACGCCGCCGACCGCCGAGGTCGGAGGTCGAGGGTCGCGGACGAGCACACTCGCCTGTATATATTGTAACGGTAACAGTATTATCGTCTCGGAACCCACGACTCCTTCATTCGATTACGATTTGTACGAATATATGTATGACGCCGACGGTCGTGCTGATAGGTGAATTGAGATGTTCCCACGACTCCGAGGGTTTAACATGCGGCTCGACGTCCTCGGTAGACACGATTCCTCGTATTATAGTGTCCTCTGAACACGAGAGCGCGGTCTGACCCTCCCAAGCAGCAGGTCACGGTGGCGGAGCTCCCTGCTCCAGGTCGACATCCGAAACTCCACAAGTGCCAACTCGGCGGACGGACCTCGACCGCGCACATTCCTCAGACGCGAGGCGACCACCGACCACCGACCGTCGACCGGCCGTCGCTACCAAAGAGTAAAGTTACCTTCACGTTAAGGAATTAATGTAACATAGGAATCTAGTGAAAATTGTCGAATGTATATAATTTTGCATATGTGTTAAATAGCTTAGTATAGTGAAGAGTATTTACTGACACCCGTACCGCTAGCCTTCGGTCCTGCGGCGGTGACATTCCAGGCCCCGGGGAGCGGCCGCCGGCTCCGACTCGTATATAACTCTTAATAAAAATGTAACCTCCCTTTCGACACTAAGTTATATCCTAACCACTCCCGCGCGAGTCTCCGTCGCCCGGCGGCCGGCGGCCGGCTCGCGCCTCGCTCCGAGGACGCCGTTCCTCTTAGGATGTGGAAACGGATCGTCAAAGTTAGCTGAGATTATTTTGACCAATGTAATCGAAATGTAATGTTTGTAAAATCGAGCCGAGCGTGCGATGACGACGCGTGTGGTGCGTCAGAGGTAAATACAATTTACACGATACTAGTGCTGTGTTTTATTTGACGCCTCCGCCGCCCCTGCCGCCTCCGCCGCCCCGCAGACGCGGTTTATATGATAATAAATAAATAAAATGCGATTAACATTGGAGTATCGTTTTATTGGAAAGTCTCACATCTGTGTCTGTTTCTTGTTGGATATTTTACTCAGATGCCTGCAGATTTTCTTCTTGAGTTCCTTCTGCCTCTTGATCTTCCTCCACTCCTCCTCCTCCTGCTGCTTCTTGAACTTCTTCAGCCTCTCGGCGGTCGAGGCCTTCTGAACTTCCTTCTTCTTGTCGAAGTTGGTCTTCAACATCTTCATAACGTTCGATACTTTCTGTTCGTGCGGGCTCTTTATGACCGCGACTCTGTTGGACATCTTCTCCTTGATGTTTTTCTTGGTCAGCGTGGTCGTCTTCTCTTTAGGTTTTAACTTGTAAGGCAATCCTTTTTGTAGTTCCTTGGGTATAACTAATGGCTTGAACACTTTCGGTTCTCTCACAATATCGGTGTACATGGAATCCGTGTTCGCTTCGGCCTTTATGTTCCGTTCTCTCTTCAACTGACCCTTCGTCTTCATGCCCTGCCAGGCGTTCTTCGCTCCGATAGGAAGAAGAAGGTTCACGACGGGTGCGTAGAATTTTGATACGTCTACTTTGAACCACGTCCTGCAAAAAACCACATCGCTCATGAGGATCTTGTCCTCGAATGTCGCTCGGAACGCACCTTCGGGTTTATTCAGTGCTTTTTTTATTTGACCTCTGATTCCGGACACCGTTTTCACTTTTGCTCCTTCGAATTTAGCGACTTCGAGTGTGCTCGTGAACATGTCCTTGATGAAGGCAGTCTTCTTGTAAATTTTTAATGGAGTCCCTACTAGTTTGAGTTTCTTCATGATCTGAGTCGACTTGTTTATCTCATTGACGCTGCCAGTGGCGGCGATTCTGAACCCTAGCTGTTTAATTTCGTTTGAATTGTTGTTAACCGTCTGTAACGCTAGGAACCCCGTGTTTTGTGGGGTTATCGGACCGTAGAAGTGCATGTTACAAGTGACGTGTTCCGGAGTATATTTCAAATACCTACATTTCAAATCATCCTCTATTTTGGAATATAGCGGTAACGTCTGGAACCGCCGCCACCCTAAGGAAATGATCAGAGGATCGTTGGTTTTTAAGATCTTTTTGTACCATCTATGTTTTTTGACCTTACAGGAGACGAAACCGATGTTTTGCTCAGCCATATTTAAAGCGCCGATGAGGAGAGGATAACTCGAATCAAAGTTTGTGACGAACTCCGATGGCATATTCTTGAATAACATACGAACGTAGAGTCCGGGTCGAAAACCTTCCACTTCGACTCGCAAACCGTTGTCTAAATTTTCGAAAACTGACTTGTTCAGTTCCGACTGCTTGAGCGCTTCAGCTTTTAAACTTTCATAATAAGAATGGTCTCCCTTTATTCTGTGGTCGTCTGGGTTGTCATACTCGGCATCAAACTTAGCTTTTAATTTTAATTTTTTGTCTAAAATATCCGATTTGGTCGGCTCAGCTTTCCGTTTGGAGCCGGCTTCTTCTGTGTTATCTTCCGGTTGGTGTTTACTAATATGTTTTTCACCAGTCTCTAGATCCTCAAAGTCTCCATAGACTTCATCTTCTCCGTCACTGGCGTCGTCTAATTTTAGAAGTTCCTCGGCGTCCTCGTCGGCGCTTCGCTTTCCAGTCACAAAACAATTAATAATCAGTTTTTTATTTTCTTCTGTGGTCCAATCTCTTAAGTTTGGTTTATCTCTGTTATAGAAATATGAACATTCGTCGAGATCCAACTGTTCCTTGTCTGTCTGCTTCTTTTTCTGTGAACTTGTAACTTTTTTGAAGAGACCTCCTATTTCTTCTTCGTCACTCTCCTCATCACGATTCTCATCTTCATCATCTTTTCTCTTATTTCCTATTTCAAATTCCCCATAAACAAGTTTCATGATATTTTTCGAAGTCTTTTGTCTTTCAAAATACGCCAACGATGCCTTTTCACCTAACTTTTCTTTCCACTTAATGCTGAAGTTTTCTGCGTCAGAGCTTCTATGTTCTTCATCAATTTCATTGTCAGAATCATTTTCAGGCCTGTACAGTTCATCCTCTCGGTCTTTTGCTTCACCATTACCATCACCTTCTTCAGATTCGGAGTTATTGTCCCAAGGAAGTTTAGAACTCTTCCCTGTGGTATCTTTCTCACTCTGATCAATGCCGCTGTCATTGTCAGAATCATTCTCATCTCCAGATTCAGATTCATCAGAGCTGGACTCATCATTCTTAGATTCTTCATTTTGCAAGTCTTTATCATCTGTTATCATATCTGGATAGATGATAGTTCCTCCACTGAACAGTCTGAAGCCAGATTCTTGCATTTGCTCGTCAACAGTTTCCGTTGTCTCCACAACACTTTTAAGTAAGGCTTGCTTCTCATTTGTTTCTTCGTCTTCTTGTTTATGTGAGTGAGATCCTTTCAGTTCAATATACACTGCGTCCTTGTCATAAACAATTCCTCCCACCCCAGAGAAGGGTGCATAGATTTGTCTTTCCCTCTCCATCAAATGTCTTTTTTTCTCACTGCTGGGTAGAGGACATGGGTCTGGTAAGTATGAGAGTTCACTGATCTTCATATCACCAACACCTGGAAATAAATAAATACATATGTTTATTAATTTAATCTTTTGCAACTCACAAAAAAAGCTTTTTTTTATAATAATTTAATAATAGACTGAAATGATAACACCTGCAAAGATTATTATAGATACAGACCATTTCAATAGAAATATGCAATCTTGTAAACAAAGCAACTGACCATGATTACTCCATTTTTATGTACAATGTAATGTCAGTCCTGATTATATTCACATCTCAATGACCCTACCACTGTTTTCAAAAATCTCTTCATCATTAAGCAACTGTGTATATATGTTTATTTTATAAAATTTTTTTGAGCACAAAAATTTATTGCATTTGTCAAATTGACACGATAATTTTTTACTCATCAAAGTCTATATGTCTTGGAAAAATTAGTGTTGTACATAATAATTATAGAATGAACTACTTTTT
>JAAAKD020000034.1:8369256-8386216 GCA_010014825.2 Danaus melanippus
TCGATAAATCGTTGTCTGCTCAAATATCTGTATTTGAATGCAGTGAAACTTTTATCTTTAGTTAGTTTTAACGACCGCTCGTCGGACATCTTTACCATGACTCACGACGCAGCTCTCTTATCTCACAAGGAAAGCTCTGTGCGACCATATGGTGAGTGTTGATATTTTTTATCTCGATATTTAAGCCACTTACTTGTCCTGTCCTCGGTCCGCGTCCATGTATGGTGAGGAAAGCCATGACACGCTGTACCGTTTATATAATATACCAAGCTGATTTTATTTGTACGCGACAGATGGTCACTATTGTTAATTCTAAACATGTTCTTAATTTACTTATTCTTTCCAAATACGTGCTTGTAAATCTTAATTTTTTTGATAAACTGTGTCACGGTTACGTCTAAAAAATATTTATCTTATCGCAAACTGACTGTTCTGTAGACAGTAAGTATTAACCCATAGCGGTTTTAGCTTTACATGCAAACTAATGGTTATTAGATCACAAAATGTTCCGTCTCAAGTTGGGAACTGTCGCTTATCAATAAATAACATTTACAAGTAACATTCGTGTTTCTTAGAAATGTAAAAATATTATATGACATTTAATATTGCGAAATTGTAACACTCAGTGATGGTACCAGGTTTAATATTTTAAAGCATCTTCGTGTTTGAAATTACAGGAAATAAATATTTTGATTCATAAATAGGAAATGCTAACATTAAAAGAATTTATACTCGTTAGCAACATTTAATATTAAAATATGGATTATGTGAAATTAAAAATGAATCAGGGTCAGTGCACGTATTCTACGGAGTGTATCAGACCGCATCTAGAGCTCCTACTAGGTACGTACAGTTACCTCAACGATACATATATATGTATATACAAAGTAAATTGTATTGTCTGTTAGTAATGTTCAAAGAACCAGTTGTCATAGACGCGTACCAACATACACATAATACATATGCAACATGTTTTTTTTACATTTGTTGTCCGTCTGCCTGTTCTGGGTAATCTCTGAAACAGCTCAAACACTTTAACTCACATTTCATTGGCTGATAAACGATGTACAAACGAGTTAATTGAATACGTTTTTTAAGAAAAATAAATTTAAATAAAAAATAACACCCAGACGCGGATAAAGCCGCGGACACATATACGTATACGTATTACAACACACACATAAAGAACTTAGTGTGCGTGCGTGACTCACTCATCACTAAGGACATTAGGTTTATGAAATAAATATTATTATATGAATAATTATTATAGGTTTGTGCACGATCAACAAGCTGTATCGAATTTAACATATTGAATAACTTCAGAGAAAACATGTTATCGGTGCAATGATATTATTTATTATCATACACTTATATAAAGACATATACATATTTAAAATAAGCCGTTTAAAAGTAAAGAAGACTAGAAGTTATTTGAAATTAATTCACTGGAACCACTCGCGCGATGACATATAGTCATGAAGTGTCAAAACATGACGGTAAGTGATGACGTAATAATAATGTTATTATTTCAAATATTAAATACGTTAAACACTATCGTAAGTTATTAAAACATACAACATATAGACGAAATTTATAAACTTATTGCCACAAAACGTAAAATACATCGATAAACAAGTATTCGAACATTTTTGGAAAGTTCCATACTAATATTATCTGCAGTGGACGTTTCTAGAATGCTCGTGCGATAGATTTCTCGTCGTCATGTTGAATGGGTGATTATTTTTTCCTCGCACCCTCGACATCCTCCCTTCATGAATGATTGTTTTGCTAACAGGATGTATTCTCATTTGGTATACATTATATGTCCATCGACACAGACAACAATCAGAAACTTCGTATTCATACCGCGCCGTGGCAGCCCGTAGCAGTTAGCACCTGAACGATGATCCACCGACGCTTTTAATATTCTATTTTCGAATATGTATTTTTTTTATGTAAACAATAAATATTCAAAAAAAGGTTTTACTCGTTGGTATTATTTAATTTTTTGCTCGGTAACCAGAAACACTGGATCGTGTGAATAATATTTGTGTTTTCGCAAGAAAGTCGATGTTGCATGAAATCACGATAACACATTCTATAAGTTTAAAAACAACTCGTCGGACCGGTGACCGGGGGAGTTACGTCCACTGGTCACTGTGTGCATGTTATGTGTTGATAGTTATTTAAAAAGGATAGTTAGGTATGAGTCAGTGGCGCCGTGCGTGCGGACGACGCGGACGGCGCGCTAGAGAATACTTACTGTTATATTACTAATAAAAATGTGAGAAAAATATCAAATAAGAGACCCTCAAACGGAGTATATTAAATTCAAAACGTATGTTTATTTTATACAAAAACAGACAAGTTTGTCTCACGTTGTCAATGTGATTATAGCTCACTTATGTAAACGTTTGAACCATATTGGAACCGTTTACGATACGGACCACTTCATCGTCCTATATTGGACATACTTTGAAATTACCATAAATGTTATCTATATTATAGAAAATTTTTCTCCAATCTACAATCTACAGATTCTTATATAATAATTATATGATATATTAGCAGAGTATAACAATTGACCGGAAGGAACTGTCGTTTTAATAAGCGTCATTATACAGATCTCAAAGATGGCGTGTTCAGTGAGCGACACCCCCGCCCTCAAGGACCTGCCCAAGGTCGCCACGGACCTGAAGAGTCAGCTGGAAGCCTTCAACCCCAGCTGTCTCCGAGACGTGGACACCAACGAGAAGATAGTGCTGCCCTCCGCTGAAGGTTACTGTCATGTTTCATCTAACGTTACTCCAGGTTTACAGCAGCCTGTCTGAACTCTAATAAAGTTTTATTTTGTATAATGATAAGTAACGAGTGTATTTATTAGAAATATTATGATTAAAATGTCTTTACACGCTAAGGTACAAATATCATTGTAGGCTTTAGATTGTCAATAAAATGATCACACAATCAAACTTAGTAAGAAGTATATCGGGAATCCGTTTAATTTAATAAAACCATTTGATCTTTAAAATTATAACGATAAAAAGGTTATTCTGATAACAGACGTAGCACAGGAGAAACAGCACACGGCGCTCCTTCATGACTTAGAACATTTTCAGAGTTCCTCTCTTAAGAAGACGGAAACCGTCGAAAAGAACATTCTACCCAACGCCATAGGTACAGGTCGCGGGAGACGAGCTGAGTGCGCTTGATACAAATAACGGAGGCGTTTGATTCAGACGACGCTTTATAAATCGCATTAACTGTGCGTTCATATTAATAGTGCTGATTTAACCGTGTGTTTTATACATATACTAAAATAAGTAACAGGCGTGTTGTATCAACAGCTGTCTCTTCATCAGACCGTGTCCTGTAGTGTTGTAGAAACTGAATGTTACATGACGATTGTTCACAGATGTCGCCACTGAAAAGACTCAGAAATCTCTGTTCGACGGCATCGAGAAGTTCGACTCCAGCCAGCTGAAGCATACGGAGACCCAGGAGAAGAACCCGCTTCCTGACAAAGATGGTACGGACACCCTGGGCTTGATATAATATTGTTCTGTTTTGCATTTTATTATTTTTTAAATATCTATATTTCATCTAATGAGTTTGTACCTGACTAAAGCAGTTAACGTTGCTCTCAGCCGAGTTAATGACTCCATGACTCTAAAGTAATTCGTGAGCTGTTAACCTCGTAGTAGTTCTGCCTGAGCATGACGCCGATCGTCACAGCACGCTAGATATAATTCCGCGTATTATTGACTCGCATGTATGTATGTATGCTTAACGACTTGCACGCACGGCTTAGTCGTGGCAGCGGAGAAGCAGCACCAGAACCTGCTGGATGGAGTGGAGCACTTCGACAAGACCCAGATGAAGCACGCACACACCGAGGAGAAGAACCCGCTGCCGCCCATGGAAGGTTGTGTGACGCTTTGCTTTAGCTTGATTTTTTTATTATTGTAACATTGTACGTGTTCTTTTTTTTTTCTTTCTTCCAACTTATTTCTTTACTGTTTTGTTGAATATTTACTCTTAACATATTCTGTACTCTGAGTTTTTAAACGATTAAATATTTATAACGTACAATCACATCAAAATATCTGTGACCCCAACTAAACTCTGACTCCCGAACAGCTATCGAGGCGGAGAAGGAGAAAAACAAATTCCTGAACGGGATCGAGAACTTCGACCCCACCAAGCTGAAGCACACGGAGACCTGCGAGAAGAACCCGCTGCCGACCAAGGACGTCATCGAGCAGGAGAAGACGGCCTGAACTCGCTAACATATTTATAACGCAACTACATATATAACGCTAGTATCGCCGTATTTTAGACTCGATATAAGTTTTATACTACCGGTCGGCGCTGCCGTTTGTAACTCCTGTCAACTGTCAGCTGTCAGCTGTCACCTGACAATGTCAACGTCAACACGTCAGACTGATGTCCGTGGTGCCGCCGACCGGCCTATCATTAGAACGTAGGAACCAAATTTTCTATGTCACTTTTAATGATATATATATCTGATAAGTGTATTTTATGAGCATTTTTCTTTTATTTATAATGAGACGTATTAAATTTTAAGATTGAGTACTGATTCTATTTAAGTTGGGAACACACTGCACTCCGCGATCGATTCCTTCACAGATACGTTCTCCTCGTGCTTGTGTTCTCCGTACTTTATGTTATTTTAAGTTTTATCCGAGATTCATGACGCCTCTGGTCAGTTCGTTCCGGAGTGTAGTCAGCGATACGTTTGGATCAAAATTGTTTACTTATTTATATGTATGGGAGTCGCGATCGGATGATGTAGACTACACCTGATGCTCAACAAAGCTAAGATTGTCTAATGTTAAAGCAATAATTGTGTTTATATATTAAAGAGCGAACAATAAATTTTTATACTGTCGTATTACATATTATATCCATATTCATAAAGTCATTTTTTCAATTTTATAAAACGCTAACGATGCCAATAAAACATTTTTAACAAAAATTTTGTATGTTTTACAGACGGTGCTTTTTCTAAATATAGAATAAAAAAAAATCTGTTTTATTTACTACCCCAAATTCTCCACGCAACGTAATATGTAGATCAGAGCAAGATGTTTAAAAATAAAACATTTAATACTAAAAATATATTTACTCTGTATTCTATTCATAAATATTCGTAATGAATTATTTAATTAAACGGAGACTTGCCATACATCAAAAACATCAAAAATGTGCTCTTTTATGGTTTTTCTTTACTAAACTTTGTTCGTCACAGTCTCCGCTTTATATTTGACAAAGACCAACGTATTCTTAAAACACAACATATAGTTTCCTAAACATTTTCCAGTACTTTGTTGCTATTGATACCTGTCTTAAATATCGAGACTGATGACCAAATGTTTCGATAGAAGTAATCGTGATTACGGGGAGGCGAGATGTAAGTCTCACGGGACAGTTTCATCTTATCTAGTCTGCTCGTAAAACTTATAAGTAATACCTACACTTAGTATTTCCGAAAATTTCAATTTGATTTACATGTCATAATTGTTATTGAATTAATATCTTAAAATGAGATGTCAATTTCCACCCTACGACAAAGCTTCAACCTTAAGTCAGTGTCTAAATATTAATAAGAAACGTAAAATTATAATTATTGCAATTTTTAACTCTTTTTAAGACATCTCAATAAATTTTTCTTAATAAAACACGATGTTTACGTTATTATTTTAAGCCCTTATATATTTAACCGCTTCAAGCTTTGAGCGGGTAACTGTAATATTGCACTTAAAGATCACAATGCGCATGGCTCATGCAAAAGTCAATTATGTAATATTTGCAGTTGTTACCGATATGTAGATTGAAATTCAGGTTCTCCCGTGAAAATCATTGTAATACTCATAAGTGGTGTGTTTGTTATTTTAATTAATCTTGAACATTATGATGGTATGTAATAGTAGTAGATAAGTATCAAATTCAGGGATTAATCTTTTGCCAAAATTTTCTAGGATACAAAAATGGTTCTATGCAAAAGGCGAAGTTTTAAGCTTTTGCATTAATAAATAGTCGATTTATTTACTTGTCTATTTGAACTACATACTTAAATCTTTTCTTTTTCTTTAAATAAAAAAAATAATATGTCAATGTTAAAAAAATTACATTAAAAATAAGTTTTTCTACTTCTTTTCTTATAATTTATTACTTTTTTAAAATTATTATTATACATTATAATAAAATGTGAAATGTTGCAGATAATCTAAACGAACAAATTCAACAGATAATCTAAATCTACAGGTGCTAGAGAATGTTGTTATTATCTGTAGAAATATAACAATTTTGCAAATTGGCATTTTGAACCTATTCTGATATATTTTGATTTTTCCCTTCCCGCCGGCTCTTGACGGTTAGTTTTGGCACGTGCAGTTTTTTCTCAGTCGGTATTCCTAAAATATCGAATTTCTTTCCAAAAGTTTAATACTGATGCTGACTGTTGGAGTCAATTATTTCGGTAAGTGTTTTCATATCAATATATCGCATCGTATGTGCTATTATATCTGCACGTGTTTGTGTATCGTAGACAGCAAAACAACCATTTGCATTCTGCAGTTTAGCTACGATATGGTTTTGCGGATCAATGACGGATTAATAATTCTATGTTACATGCGACGATTTCTTTTGTTATTAACGTGTTAATTTCTGATAGTCGAGTAGAATTATTTGTTTTTGTTTACCTTCAGATTGTTAGCAGTGTTTAACAATGTCGCCTCCTTCCCCGATCCGATGCCGCGGGCCGTGGAAAATACATAAACGTTCTTCTGAGCCCGACCGTTGGCTCGATGAAATGGGTTTTTTTCGAAAGCATACGGCCCGCGACTCAAGTTGTCTGTTTAGAGCCGTGTCTGAAAACGTTTATAACACCCAGCGATATTTTCATAAGGTGCGCCTGGACTGTGTTCAGTTCATGGCTGCTCATCGACACCTCTTTGAAGGGGTAGGATGAATTCAATCTCCTTTGAATACATGTTGTCTTTAAATAATTTTCTCATATTATATAAAATGTTATGTTTTGTTTATAGTCATTGTCTTGTCCATTTGACAATTACCTTAAAGAGATGTCTAACCCATCAGAATGGGGTGGTCCCATTGAGATATCGGCCATGAGCCATCTTTATAGGTAAGCTTAGTAATGTTATTTTATTTACCAACTTTGTCCACTCGTACAAAAAATACAGTGGGTCCCCGGTCGTCCGACAAACATTTTGCGGGGCAGTGTCGAACTATCGAATTTCGAATCATAGAGTACTGCCTAAGACCCTCTATAGTCCGAATTTTTTACAAAAGAGTACCTTGTAATTCAACAAATTACAGGCCCAATGATAAGATTACAAAATGTAACTCTTAATGAATAAACAGTAAACAATGGACACACTCCAGGCCGCCCCGCTGTCCTCTCACATGTATGTATGCCGTATGAAGTTAAACTAAGCAATCAGAATCAAAACAGTACCCTATGCACCAAGCACATCAGTGGTGGTGCGGACAAGATGTAACTTGTTCAATCTTGAGTTAGAGAATACATGTCTGTAATAGATGATGTCGGATTATAAGGGGTGCTGGATTATCTAAGGGTGGGGATACCGGGGCTCCACTGTACTGCCACATACCGTGAAGACAGATCTATATTAAAATAGATTATAAATTATGTTTGTATTATTATTTAGATTTTTGTTCAATTCAAGTTACTTTAATGTCATCAGAACCAACCTAGGCAATACAAAATTTCTGAAGACATTTCTTGACATGGATCATTTGTGTTTAATAAGAAAACATGATATTCATGTACCCACATACACAGGTGCTTTAAACATTTCCAGACGTGACTTTGTTATCTTTGAAGCTAACAAGGGTCCTCAGACTAAAGTCTGTAACGGCTATGGGAACACCACTTACCTGTTCTACTCCCCCGACACTAAACATTTTGATGCCGTTTACACTAAAGATTTCATTAATGCGTCATCTTTCTGTCAGTGTAAGTGAACTTTTGTCCATTTAAAATTGATCTCAAAGCATTCCGTCTGAATGTCTGTCTTAGGTTGAACAAGCTCACATTGGATTGTATTATGAAGTGAACCTTTTATTAACATAGACACGCCTCTTTTGGCATATTAAGTCATCATCGGAAAGTGTTTTTGTTTCTTTTTAATTAATAGATTCCATTCTTATAATGATGAGATTTCTTTATTCTAACGTAAACTTTGGTTTTCATTTTGGTAACAATGAATGTATGTGGACGGGTGAATGCTAATAGTTTTAAATGAAAAGTAGCAATGTTACACTTTGTACTACATTATTAAATAAGCTTATTTCTATTTTATGCTCACAACATTTGACACGAATGGTAAGAACAATAAAGTTTTTTATATACCCATAATGGAGCAGAAACTCAATTTGTCACTGTTTGTAGCATTGGTATATGAAATACTATATGACGGGGTGTACCAACTCAAAGACCTGCCGTACGCCGTTGATAAAATGCTACACGATAAGGTCCCCACCAACCACATAGAATACTTCATGTCTGAAAATGTCGAGCGTCGCAAGAAACAGAAAGAGAGAGCGAAGATCTTTATAGAGGCGCCGAGCGAGGACGACAAGGACAGGAATAATAATGCACTGGCTCTCAAGTGTAAACACCACACCCAAGACTTGGAGAGGGCCAGTCTGCTCAAGGAGTCTCTGAGCATCTTCGTGTTCAACCGCAGTCTCATTCAGCTCGAGAACGTGTGTATGAACTGTCTGAATGTGAACAGCGCCAAGGACCTCCTGGAGAACGGCATCACGCCCTTTCCCTACAAGGTGGCCAAAGCCCTGGACCCCGACATATACCGCAACATAGAGTTCGACGTGTGGAGCGAGCTGCGGAGAGGTAGGTCTGTCGTATGTAGTCGTTGTTAGGTCACTAGTGACGGCCGCTATGTTTGCAGAGCTCCGCTACGGTGCGAGATACTGTGACGGTGCCACCTTGCAAGTCGGCGTCAAGTGTCTGTGTAAGCTGGACTCCGACCAGTCCGCGCCCTACCACTGCCACATACAGGAGATGCGGCCCGACGGACCCTGTCTAGTGTTCGTCGAGGAGTTGGGCGAGAAGAGGCTCGTGAACTACGACCAGTTAGAGCCCCTGCCGGTAGAACAGATCAAACCCTGGGCACCTCCCTATAGATACTCACGCACGAACTCCCAAATACTTAACTTGAGCCAAATGTTGCAGCAAATAGGTGCGGCACTCGCCTCTATCGTTACATTACTTAGTCAAAGATTTTATTATTTCTATGGGTCATGCGAGCGACTCCTTTGAACCATTATATCATTTTCCAACACAGTCGGTCAACTGCATGGCTATAATTCATACGAATAATAAAACTTTGGAGCCGTTCTTTCCGTGTCATGCAAAGCTGTTTATCATTCCATATCAGGCAATATCACGCGAAAGCAAGGATTGAGGGCAAAGAAGACGAAGGAGGAGTCGGATAAGGGTCAGAGAGAGTCCGGGACCGATAAGGAGGGCGAGGGTCACGAGTTACCCCTGTACTGTCAGAGCGTCTACACTTACCCCCACACGGACTATATCAATTTCCAGCCGATGCCTGTTAGTTAGCTAGCGGTAGTTAGGTTCGTCAGTCTCTCAGCATGTCACTTGTTTCTCTCTGGTCACAATAAATCATTGTTTATCCTTCCAGTGTTTTTTTTTCTCTTATCACCTGAACATGACTCTTCGCCAAACAAGTGAGATGCTCTTAAACCCATATCGTGGCTACCGTAGTGCTCGAGTTGTAGTTGTAGCTGTATGTAGTGGTTGTGTTTGTGTCATTCAGTAGTCGGTTGTGTTGTGATGGTCGTCAAAAATAAATTGTGTCCTGTAAGTATGAACCCCCGTACCCTCGGGGGTCACGGCCGCTGGTTGTTATTTATTGTGCACAATTTATTTGCGTCTGTATTCAGTGGTTTAGAATTTAATTTAAACTTTAGTTGACCTACTAATGTGTAAGGTAGACTGGAAGTAGTCTGGGGACAGTTTGAGCGGTGTCAGTCAACGATCGCTATAGAGATATATATTTTCAGGTTGAAGTAAAAGCACTGCCCCTGATGGTGGACTGCCGGCCGGCGGGCGCTCCGCCCCACGACATGCCCCACAACAACGGGACCGGCGATAACAGCCACCAGGTAACACAGACCTTATTGTTATTGTATACGAGTTAGCCACCCCGGGCCCCATGCACTAATGATGGCTCATTGTTAATGACTGATATACACAATCAGGTTTTATAATGATGTTCCGTCGTTGATTAACTAATGGGCTTCATTAATACATGATCTTAATATTATGGAGTGTTTATCAGTCAGCGGCGAGTGAGGACAGCACTCTTTGTCACAAGTATTTCAATAGTTGTATATATTCCTGTCGTAAAAGTGTTTCTAACAGTAGTCAGTACAATATGGAACAAGTAAGTGTCTGTAATGTTTTAAATAACTTTAAAAATAATAATTCACCTGTAATATAATGAGAGAGCTATTGATAGTTTAGTGCGTCGTGTTGCATGTCTCATATCGTATGTGTGATGCAGCAGGCTCCCAGCGGCGAGCTGGTGTCGCACGCCCGCGCCTCCACTCCCGCCGCGCCTGCCTACCAGCACGCCTACAACGGTGAGACGAACTTATGCTATATAAATACGAAGGTTTGCGAGGGTGTGTGTGTGGCCACTGTTGCTACTTCAAGTGAAGTATATTGAACGGATTTGGATGAAGATTTCCCACAACGTAGGTCAGACGTAAGAATAACCTATCAAACGTGATGACTAAGTCCCGGTGTCGCGGTAAACACACCCTGTGTCGCTCGTCATACAACCGTTGTAGACACCGTGAAGTCGCGTCTCATGCGAGAGATGGCGCTGACGAAGAGATAAAGTATTAAGGACACATTAATCTCTGTCTGAAAACAATACCGAAGTCGAGACGTAAGAGTTAAAGGACAGAAAGTAGTCTGATATATTCAGTATGAGACACTTATTTTTTGGAACCACTTCCTGAATAAAAGACGTCATCGAGAAAAAATCTTAATGGTTTTGAACTCATAGGTGCGATGCCATCCGTTCCTCCGGTTGGCGTGGGCGGAGTGGGCGGCGTGGGCGTGGGCGGAGTGGGTTACTGCGCCCCGTACGGATGCGGAATGAAGTCTGTGGTGTGGTGCGCGCCCCACGCGCCTCCTCCTCCTCCGCCCGGCGTAAACCCGCACGCCTACAAGAGCCTGCAGCCCAGCGGCGCCGACCTGCCCATGAACGACATGGCCACTCTGCGGTTCTACTTCAACGTGGGCGTGGAATGCGTCTGGGCGGCGTACGGTGCGCCTCAGCCGCCCGCCCAGCCGCCGCAGCCGCCCGCCCACAGACACTACTCGCCGCGCGACCTGGCCCAGGACATGGCGGCCGTCTCGCTCGATCACAAGAAGGACAAGCCGCCGCCGCTCAAGGGGAACCCGCAGAGACCACTCGTAGGGCCGAGGTCAGCTCCACTCACTATAAGTTTGTGTCGATGATCCGTGAATGTATCGTATCGTGATCGTTTCCGCCCGCAGGTTCAAACGCAACAACAACCAGGACGGTAACCAGAACAAGGGGCACAACAACAACAACATGCCCAACAAGGGTCCCAACAACCGGTCAGTATTGACATGAGCTTTGTTTTAATTACTTTACTAAATATACTTTTGATACTTGCTACAATAAATTGTGTCAGTAAATACTGCGAGTGTAATGAGTACTTTAGAGTAACACAAGCCCCGGTTTACTTAAAAAATAATTTTAATTTTATTGATATAAAATTTCTTTTAAAAAACTATTTTCATTAAATAATATATTAACCGTGTCTTCTCTCAGTCGCAACTCGCACGTGGACGGTCGCGTGCAGTACATGGGCGGCATGGGCGCAGGTGGCGTGGGCGTGGGTCTGGGTGACGAGTGCGTGGAGTCCCTGGTCCCTTTCCCCTACCTGTACCCTCCGCCGCTGTACTCGGTACCCTATTACCCCATCGATTCTGAGCCTGGTGAGTATATGTCGAATGTTTTCGTTTATCAATGTCAAGACATGCTATGAACCTTAGGTCTTGGGTTTCGTCCGTTTGGCAATGAATTAGATAAATATATCCAAAATACCAGAAGTTATCCATCATTCCTTGTTCGTCGATAGGGACAGGAAGTATGTCCCGAGGGGCTGATTATCATCTTGTCATTCAGTACGGTCGTACAGGCTTGTAAGCATTAACTAAACTATTCAAAATGAAGTGTACAAGTTAAACATGACAGAGCTACTCCGATGCCATGCAATTAAAATGTATACAGATCTGATATTAAGTATGGAAGGTGGCTCTGGAGACATCATGAATGGGCTCTTATGAAACCTTTTGTGTTTATTACTAATGTCAGGGCGGCAACACATCCGCAAACCTATGTTGCGGATGTCCATGAACGACAGTACCTCCATCAGGTAGGCCGTCTGCTCTGTGGCACCCTTTAGCATGAAAAAAACATGGAGCAGTTTTTTATATAAATAATTATTGATATGATTTGTGGTGAATAATTCGTATGATTAATATTCAGTTTAAAACATGTTTCTCTCGCGATTATAACAATGTAATAACATTTCCGTTTCACGGAAGAAATTAACCTGGAGATAAATTTATTAGTTTGTTTTTATTCTGACGCCTTTTGGATGTAACGTATGTGAGGAAGTCGTTACAGTCGTGTTCATTGTATAGTTATCTAACAGATGGCGCTACTAGTACAATGAATATCCAAATATACAAGGAATTACTTTAAACGTTGTATTCTTGGATGATTCAAAAAATTATATTCCATTCTTGGACATCTAGATACGAAGGTAATGGAAGACGTTAATGCACAAGTCTATAGGCGTGCTAGTTTTGTACAAAAATTCTCAGGTTTTGCGATAGTATTAGGACTCACTTCGCTCGTCCTTATCATAATTTAAAGTGGAATTTAACAAATGTTCCAGCTATGATGGGCATGATGAGCGGTATGGGCGGAATGGGCGGCATGGGCTACGTGCCGTACGAGGAGGGCGTGGAGTACGCTCCGGTGCAGCCGTTCTACCCTCCGCAGTTCGCTCCGCCGCCTCACGGCCTGGGTCCTGCGCCCCCGGCCGCCGCTGCGCCCCCCGCGCCGCACGCCCCGCACGCACCCCACGTGCCACCCGCTCCTCTCCACCATCAGGAACACAAGTAGACGACCGCGACTACCTCCACACCCTCGTGACCGTGGAGGAGCTTCAGGTCACATTTCCACGACCCAACATGTATCCTATAAGGTTTCTGACATATCCTTTGACGGTGACATTTTGAATGGAACCAGCGACTGGTAACTCTGACGAGGTGGATGTCTTCATGAAAGGTTTTGTTATACACAGTGTCACAGTGTCCTTCGGCTCTCTGTCAACGACACTAAAGACTGACAGTGACCAGCCGGTGAACCCAGCAGTCGCAGGGGGAGGATGATGTGTGTGTGTGTGCGTGCATGTGTACGTATGTCTGTGTATTGTGTCGGTCGTCCGTGTCTCCGTCAGTGTCTCGATGTACTTAATTAAGCTCTATGTTAGTGTCCCGCGTCCTCTGCGTCTCCTCTCTGTAAGGTCTCATCCGGCGACATATCTCGGAGGTCAACTTTTTTGGTGGCCTTGTCTCTGACGTTATCTCTAAGTGTTCAACGGTGCTGCAAAAATTGCTAGGTTGACAGGGTTTTCCAGGTATTGATGCAGGGTTCGGAATATACACTAGAGGTAAGGCGCTGTGAATCATTCCTGAGTGTCATTAGCTTGTGCCGGTAACAGCTTCGCTCCGAGTCGGCGCCGGGTCGACTCGGTTCGTCACACTATTAATTGCTCAAAATGGAGACTAAGACTGTTGTCAGTATTCATTGTACAGTTGTTAAGTGTATGTAGGTAGCCCGTCCCCGTCCCCGTGTCATGTCGTGTCGTGTCGTGTCGTGTCGTGTCTGCATGTTATACCCTAGGTCTGGCCTCTGGGCGAGTCCTCGATCTCCTGGTGCCGGGGCTGGTAGTGTTGGGTGCCTCCTGTCCCATCAGACTGGCGAGGGGGAGCTGGTCTCGTCGTATCCCCGACCGTGGGAGCGGACGGACCCTCGGAACCCCCTCGTCGCTCTGTAACTCGCTCGTATGTAACGTGTATATTATATTCGCTTGTGACTCTCTATTGTTAGCGTGCGTGTCGATGTTTTCGTGCTGTGCAAAATTTTTTCAGATGATATTTTTGGAACGTTTATAAAAGTTTTGGCTGTGATTCGGACGCAACTTTGCAATTTTGAAAGTTATCGTCCGCCGCCACCACGTTGGAAAGAAGCGAACACTCTCATAGTGACCCTCACCACCTGGATACGAGACGTCCATTGATAGAAATGTTTTTATTTTTCAATGTTACAAGTGTTCCGTTGCCCAGGGATGACGGTGGAGTCAGAGGTCGAGTCAGAGTCAATTCCGGGTCCCCGTGAGCGTGTTCGCTGTTGAGAAGGGTAAATTTAATGTTTCTAAATTTTCTATATCTCCTAATAGTCGTATAGATGTATGTATATCTCTCATATTATGTGACCTTTATTCCGCCCAATGTTTTCGACCCGAACTCTAGGTGGTAAGTGTCCGTGTACTGAGTATGTAATCGTCCGTTGTTTGTACAGTGCGTTGTTAAAAAATATATAAAAAAACAAGAAAAAAAAATCTAAGTGTAAAGCTAGTACCTCGTGGTAGGTGTGTGTGTGTGTGTGTGTGTGCGTGCGTGCGTGCGTGAGTGTGCGTGTGTGCAAGTCGAGTCCGGTGTTTCAGTATTAGTTTTAAATCTCTAGGGGTTAGTTTTTATGTTAGTCGTTAATTATTAATATTTACTTTAAATAATTTAGTTATTTTTTTAAGTATACCGTCAGTTACTTTGAATCTCGTCAGTCCGCAGGGTATTAAGTGACTTTATCTCGGATAGTATAATTATTTTTTGTGCCAAGTCTTAGTGTACTTTTGTACCATCCACGTGTTTCCATCGAACAAAATTGTAAGTCATATCAAAGTAGCCAATGTATGTGTAAGCGGTACGTCGTGATGGTTGTGCGAAGCTCAAAGCTAGCGCGAGGTCTGCCTTAGACTCTTTGTATTTTTTTCCAAATTCCATCGAATAAACTGATTTTTCTATTTGAACTTGTTTTCTTTTCTAACCCTATTTGTTAATTACAAAAATGCGACATGTTTCGTTTAAGAGACGAGATGTCTCAGCATTTCATAGATTCACCGTGCGGGTGCCGGGTCCATCGTTGCAGAGAGAGGAGCTTCAACAATGCCTGGGACTGGCGACCCATGTGTAGGTTTAAGGGGCCCCTATCTAACCTGCGTTAAACGTTCACCTTCACCGTCCAAGCTACCTCTCTCTCTACCTAACCAAATTAGATAAGAGCCTACTAGGACTGCCTTCGACGCACGTGCCAAGAATAAACTGACGTTAGTTCATGACAGGCCTAAGCCTTTTAGTAGGTTGTAGAGAGATTTGTCTGTTATACGAGTAGCTCTAGCTCCTTCTACCGTGTACAAATATACGACGAACTTATTCCGAACGTGTTCGCTAGTGAGCTCGTTATACTTATTGATCTTCAAGGCATGGTCTTTGGGGATGTTAGTTTACCAAGTAACTGTAAGCTCTATAATCGCTATGTGTTTTAAAATTCGCGAATACATAATTCTGGTCTGGAGGCCGACGCACAAATGTTTTCGGGAATGTTGTAGAATTTTTCGTACATATCCATCATTATAGTCCTTTTTAAAGTTCGACAATCGTAATTTAGGACTGATTTTTCGCAGGCTACCCTATACCACCATGTTCAACTAAAATAATCATTATTTTCATTTAAATTTTAATTAATTATCAGACCGGTGCAAAATGCTACTATCGATTTACCTGTTTACCCCTGGCAACCCGAGACTTGTGACCTGAAAAGATTAAACAACCTAACGTTTGCATATTCTATGGGCTTCATACTTTCGATTAGTATGGAATTTATCCAATAAACATACCGGTGAAACCGGCCTGGAAGCGCGGGAGCGCCACTTTCTTGGGGCCCTCCTTTGGGCCCGCCTTCTTTTGCTGTGGCACCGGCGCCACCTCCTTCTTCTTGGGGGCTTTGTGGCGGACTACTTCCGTCCACCCCGCCGCAACGGCCCAAGCTCCGGCTGCTACCACCTCAGTCCTTCTACCACCGGTGGATGGACCAAACGCGGTCCAAGCTACCTCCTTCCCTTCCTTGGACCTCTTGCCTTTCCGGTTGGAAGGCGCAGGGAGGGAAGGGAAGTCCTCGGACACTACGACCACCGGCGCCGGTTAAGGGGCCGCTTCATTGGCCCCTTTTTTGAGGGCCGCATGACCGCAGCTCTCCCGGCGATCACGGCGGCAGCCGACTTGTCACCCGCCAGGGGGTGGCGGGTGACCTCTTCCCGCGGAAGCCGGGACTCCAGTGCGGCCAGCCGCCAATCGACCAGGTTGCCAACCAACCTAGCGATGTTGGCCTTCAACACCTGGAACTGGTCCTGGCTGTTCGGGCCCTCCGAAGCCGCCTTAATCGCCGACGCCCTCTCCCTCCGCATCTCCTCGAACTGTGTCCGGTGAGCACGCACTTCCTCCTTCAGACCCGCGTTTTCCCTTTCGAGCCGACCGATGTCTGCTCTAAGACGGCGGGTCTCCTCCGCTTCTGTGCGCGTCACCAGGACGTCGAGCACCTCCCTCAAGAAGGCGGAGGCCTTCACAATTTTGGAAGAGTACCCCCCTTTTAGGTTGGTACTCTTCCCCACCAAATCTTTAATTAGGTTGAGGCTCTTCTCCGCCTCAACCATGATGGCCTCCACCCCCAT
The DNA here is from genome assembly GCA_010014825.2 of Danaus melanippus. Classification (NCBI taxonomy): domain Eukaryota; kingdom Metazoa; phylum Arthropoda; class Insecta; order Lepidoptera; family Nymphalidae; genus Danaus; species Danaus melanippus. Next base: position 8,386,213 of record JAAAKD020000034.1, read on the forward strand.
CGTC
>JAAAKD020000034.1:8389394-8402073 GCA_010014825.2 Danaus melanippus
GCGATGCTAAATTACGAAAACCTTGGTGTAAGGTGATGAGGAGGGATAATATATCACCTAAATCGTGTTTTTATTTCTGTGAAGATAATTTTAACGTAATTATACTTTTTGACAGCTTAGTGTGAATTAGTAAAGAGTAAGGATTGCATTAGCTATTGAACATTAGAAAATTCCGTTTAAAATTATTCTAATCTATATGAAAAATTCAGTAGCTATAATTTTCTATAAGAACTTTAATTATGTTGTGGTTTTACATTTTTATGGTTGTTGGTTATTCCAGATTAAGATGCAGAAAATTATATTGAATACAATTTAATGAAAGATAAAGGAGAAAAATGACCTCTACTAATATATTTTGTGTCAAAAACTAATTAAATTAATAAGGTGGTAGGTGGTAGAGCATTGTTTTGGTCAAGTCACTACAGCTCGAACAAGGGGCTGGCTCGACCGGCGAAGTACCACCCTCACACAGAAGATCGGTGTGAAGAGCCGGTTTGCCCACTCCTTTTTCCCATCCTTTCCTTTTCCCCCCCTTTCCCGCTGTTTCCTCCCCCACTTTCCCTAATCAAGGGTGGCGGCACATCCGCGACATGAGAAATGTTGCGAATGTCTATGGGCGACGTTATACCTCCATTAGGTAGGCCGTCAGCTCGGTTGCCCCCCTTTAAGATAAAAATAATAATAATATAAAATAATTGATAACTCCTACTAATACTTAAAATAATTGACACTGGTCAATGAAGCCTTTTCATCAGAGATACCTATCCAAAGTAGTGATGTTAGCGAACCTTCACGAAGTAAGTCCAAGTACTTCAAACACAAATGTCTGTGATCAAACAGGATCCAGTACTTCCCGTATTGGATGAGATGATATTCAGGTCGAGCTTTTCACTTCTCATATTGAGGAGAAGTTGCATTGTGACAAATTAAGATCGAAGTATAGGTGTCAAATGTACTACTAAAAAACAAAATGTTCCATTGTTACCATTTCCTCTTGTAATACAAAATATGAGAACTTCACCAGTAAAACTATCTGTTGTTAAAAAAAATTGTTAATGAAAACATAGCGGATACTATTTCTATACCATTCTTCTGTGACCTCTGCTGATTATGAACCTTAAGTTATCAATCGGAGTTGAGCGAAGTGCAAAGTGATTCAGAGGTTGAGAAACAGTTAGAAAATGTAATGTGTAGTTGCATGCTAGCTACTATTGAAAAAGGCCTAAAAATGTTGTTAGGATTACCTAAACAATCATATCATTTAATAAAACTTTTAAGTGATAATATTCCGCTTCCTAGTAAACACATATTAATAACCCTCAAGAAAATTAAATTAAATGAGTCTAAACTACAATCAGCACAACAATACAGATTTCAATTATTATTATTTTTTTATTATATATATTTTTATTATATATATTATTTTTTACAAAAACTTGTTTAACAGTATGAGTTTCGACGATGATGAATGCAATGTCGTATCAGATGACGTCATAATACGTTTGACAACTGGTGGCGCGTATTGGAAGTTTGAATTTCGCTCCCTTATTTTTTACTTTTTGAATATTTTTATTGGCTTTTAAATAATAAGAGAATAAGAAAAAACCTTTTCATTATAATATGACTATAATAATTATTCGAGAAAAAAATATTTTAGTCCATTAAAATTTTATGCACATACCTTTATTGAGTATATGTTCTTATTCCATTTACCTAATAACTAATAACGTAATTACTGTGTTAGGAGTGCATTTAAGAAAAACTGACTTCAACTATAAGTTACAAGAAAAGTTAAAAGGTTAGTCACAGGGGCTCGATGAAAGAGATGAGCGGTTCATGATACATGTACATTATAGATGTTCATCTTCTTCATTGTATCCAACTAAGGTTCAAAGTTTTTCGTTGTCTTATACCACTTACTTAACACAAAATCGCATAAAACTCACCAAATTATCGAATATAACAGTAATTCATCAATCATTTAATCTCCTTGATTTTGTTCTTTCTCACGAGTTTAATGTTCTGTGAGCGAGGATCATGACTCCTTTCATAGTTAGGTACTTACATAAGAATATCATTTTTATATGATACAGTTCCCCTAGCAGTCTTGTTGTCCTCCTTCTTGTCTTATTACTTTATACTAAATATATTTTTTCATTTGTTAATAAAACATTTGTAAACAATTCTTTTCTAAGACTTAGCATTTTGAACGGTTAGACTAATGGTCGAGACAAGTACCTATCAACCTACATGACTTTAGAAACCGTAGGAAGGAGAGCTGATGGTCTACCTGATGCGGGGCGACCCTGGACATCTCCCTGGGGTGATATTCATGATGTTTCATTCTACCGTTCAGAGTGAGTCAGTTAGACGCGAAATAATTAAAAATATATTTTTATTAAGTCGGAAATTACTTCTATGACATTCACAGAATAAGTACGTCGAGGTCTTCAACGAATACAACGACGACGAAATAATAGAGGAAACCTGTAGCCTCAGAGTCGACTAAGACTTGGTCATATAATCTCAGGGATTAAAGCAAGTGTAGACCGAGGAGTGTGAGGGAGCATTGAAACATGGAGGAATTAAAATATTAATTTATTTATTCTTAGATAACATTATTCTACATATCACACGAACTCGTTACATCCAGTTTACAATAAGCCTGGCACGAGTCCACGTCCGCACTTCACACGAGACAGTTGCGGTTTACATTCTTAAATATAAGACAAGACTGACATGGGAGAGTATTCATGACTACTGAGCACAGTCCACCGGAAAGGCTACGTATGAAGTCTGAGGACGCGGACTGGTGTCAAGGATACGGAGCGGCTGAACTAATAACTCTCTATATATAAAGGTGTTCCGTCCGTCCGTCCGTCCGTGTCTACACGAGCGGGTAGGAGGCGGAGGACGCGATGCCGCAGTGGTTGTCCCTGTTGCGGGCCATCTTGATGTAGCCCTCGTCTCCCCAGGACGGCCCCCACGAGTTCTTCACCAGCCAGTAGTCGCCGCCGTCCTCGTCCGTGCCGTAACCCACTACCAACACCTGGGGGAGGAAGCACGGGTTAGAAACTCACACACACCTGGACTGGTGAAGTGTTCAGGGGGATTAATAATGATTAAACGAAATAGATATATCTGTCACATTGATGAGGATGAGGGGCGTCTGGCGCGGTCACCATACTGCAAGACATCACCCCCGACCCCGCGCCGCCCGGACAGGCCGGTGACCCACTGACAACGAACATTCATCCCCTGTCCTTCATCTACACTCTCTGGTAAGTTCGTCGCTCCTCCTCTACTCTTAGTTCATGCAACTGTTACATTTCCCTAGTCGCTAACTTCAGACAAGTATTGTGTGCGTGTGTGGGGGAGGGGGAGGGGGGTAGGGTTGTACTCACTCCGTGGTCGAGGTTGTCGGAGGAGCAGTTCTCGTCGTAGTAGACGCCGTCGGAGTAGAGCTGGAAGGACTCCTGGCTGGCGTCGATGGCGACGGACACGGGCCCCACGGTAGCCAGCGCCAGCATCAGCTTGTGCTCGTCTCCGGCGGGGATGTCCACGAAGCCCACGTCCTCGGCGCCCGAGTTCTTAGGGTTGTACCTGACCCGGACAAATCCCTCAGTTACATTCATCACACACGACGATACACATAGCAGACCCTCACGGGTGAGCTCGTGAACGACAACTATAGCTTAGCTAAGAGTCTGCACACGTTGGTCGACGAAGACTCGCGACTATAACATTGATCCTCTCTGTACGTAGTGTGTTGAGGAGAGGTCGTGTGAGCCCGTATCATCCCTCACCTGCACTTGTCGTCCACGGCCTCGTAGGGGTAGGTCTTCTCGGTGTCGATGCCGTCGTTGTCCTTGATGTATTTGAAGGCGTTGTCCATGAGGCCGCCGTTACAGCCGTTGTTGCCGTACGCGGAGGAGCAGTCTATGAGGTTCTGCTCCGACAGCGACACCAGGAACCCGCTCTTACGGAAGTGTTGCCCCTCCAGCGCTCCCGTCTGTCAAAGAACTCGACTATATAATATCATACAACATGAAGAGATATGTGACCCTCAGCAGTCGAGTTGAAGGAACGACATCATTCTTAATATCTATGAACAAAAAAAATATAAGGAAATAATGACTCCAACCAACTTTGTTCTCGGAACCGGAAGTATTCAGATATAATGTTCCAACATCACCCGCAGGCCGCAGCTGGTGATGACTGGACGTGGCAATAACAATAAATCATTGCGTCATATTATAATTATTATTGATCGTGTTGTAACATGTGACCCCTCGTATGGCTTCTCTGACCTCCCCGTCCCCCCTCTCTCCCCGTCTCCGATTCTTTCACGAACAGGAAACCATTACTCCCCGTGTAACAGTTTGTTTTATAATTTATTTATTGGAAAAATATGAATCATCGGTGTCGATGAATTGTTCGGTAGCGATAGACATGACCACCATGACTCATGATGGATTAAACTGTGTTGTGGATCGTTTACAAAAACACATGTTAACACGAGTGACACACATGTTAACGCGAGTGACACAGATCACTGTACAAATATATTGTTAACTTGTATAACGACAAAGAATCCTTTCTGTAATGTGGGTCAGTTTCTGAGGACCCTGTCGCGGTCGCTGCTCCGCCTCGCTGTTGATGGACGTTGCTAATAACGAATGTTTATTCTTTCTTTAAATATTATTTATGATTTGATGTCATATTTCGTTGTCGCTCGATAATACCAGATGATACCAGAGCAGGGGTAACAACGGATTTATGAGGGTAAAAGTAGGGTAAACACTCACGGTAGAGAAGGACCAGCATGATCCACATTTCCCCTGGTCCTTGACGGGGGTGACGGCCCCGTGCTGCCTCCAGTCCACGGTGGACGGCGCCGCCACGTTGGCCGGGGACACGAAAGTAGCTCCACGGATGTCGTTACCCTTCGCGTACAGTCCCTTGTTGTGCCTGATCACAACACAACAATCGTTATTACTGACTCTTATACAAGTTTATAAAGCGGAATCCAATTTAAATATATTTCGAGTACAAAAAAAAATAACAAAAACTATCGCAAAATATTTGAACTGTTTACTAAGTACGCTTTTTCTACCTAACTCACTAGGAAATTATGTATGATGAGTATAAAACTGAGTTAGGTATTATATGACTCCACTGTTTAGTATAATATATTTACGAACGACTCAAACTTAAAACCGCATCTTTTACAATAATATCTGCATCTTAAAAACAGCCCCAAAACGAGATTTCAAAGTCAATGACCTTCAATTCGCAGTTCAGACGACTGTATGTAACGACCGGACCCTCGGAACATTATTTATTAGTAACACCGACAGTTTTATATATTTATATATACATATATATATAATTATTAAATATAAACTTCCCAGTAATAGTAAGGTCATCAAGCTTATCATAACTCAGATATTCTTATTATAAACAACGATTTGTTTAGGGAAACCGAATCTTTAATATGTCAACAAAACAATAACTAGCCACTGGTCGGGCGACGGACAAATATTCAATGTAATACAATTAAATCACTTAAATATACCTACTCACGAATGTAAATCAATTATCGATTATAAGTAATACGTACCCGAGGGGGCGTATGACACATGTGACACCGTGTACGACTTACTTCACTGTCTTGTTGAACCCGTTCATGGTGTTGACGAACTCGTGGTGCAGCATGTCGGAGTACTTGTTCGTCTTCAGCCTGTAGGACACCAGACCCTTCTGGTACCGCTGGTTGTGTTTGGCGACCTTGTGTTTATTCTCCGCGTATATCTTCATACGGAACTTCTCCTCCGTCTCGCTGTCGTACTGCTTCTTGTGCTCTAACTGAGTTCACACAGGGATAGAAACCGATGAGAAATTACCGATGACAGAATACAATACTTTATAAATAGGTATGGATGCTCGAAAGAAGGAATGAAACTTTATGATTGACGAACATTCAAAGGGGACGATAATTTAGTCTCAGAAATCATAAAAAATATAAAATTGTACACGTTTAAAACACAAAATGCGTTTTAACAATAAATAACATTATTATAAAAAAAGTAAAAAAGTTCAAATCAGAATCACGATATAATATTTGTCTTTTGTTAATTTGAATGAGAATATTGTCTGTCTTAGTTCTTAAATATGCTTGACAATAAAATTCTAAACAAAAATACTATTACAAATTAAAAAATATATAAAAAAAATGACGAGGAGAATAACTGATATCGGCTGTCTCGACCGTAAACAAAAAACGCCGCTACATTATCTTTGAATTAATCAACCGTTAGCGAAGACGCTATAAACAACTGAGAAGAAAAACATGTTTACGGTTTTTTTTAATACTACGCAACAGATTAATATTGTGAAATCATTTACAAGTAACACATCAACTACAAAAATCAAATCATGTGAAGGAAGAAAAATAGTTATGACTTCAAAAATACAATTTACCTTAAAGGTGTTCCATTCCTCGCGGACGAGGTCGAAGAAACTGACGGCACTGGCAGCCGCCACCACCGCACATAATACCAGTAAAATTTTCATTGTAAAACCTAGGAAAGAAAAATTATTTATTTTAAAATACTAAATAAAAATAATTAACGGTCTTGCTTGTTGTTTTTAAGGATTACTCAATAATTGCTTAAATAAATCATCACTCTTCGTCGTTATGCGCAGGTAGATTTAGGAATCGTTATAATTATTTTTTCATTACCTGAATGTTGTTTTAAAAGTAGCAAATCACATCAGTACTCTAAATTTTGTACTGGTTGTAATTAAACATATTATTATGTAATTGTAAATAAACACATCTCAGCCGTTTTCTAATGACAAACAAAGAAACAGGAAGCAAAGTTCGTTGTTGTAGCCGTCGATATGCAAGACGCGTTTTACAAATATAATGTAAAAAAATTAGTTACTTACTTTTTGTCTCTGTTATTTTATTTGTATTAAAACATACAATAAAAAAATTAAATGCACTAAGGAGAAGCGGATTTAATAACTTTGTTACGTATTGATATTAATTGACTGCGAAAGACGAGTGACTTGAACTTTATATGTTGAGTATCTCAGAAAACGCCCCACTTCCCCCACTACTCACAATGTTAAAATCGATTCATGAGCTATCGATAACAATAAAATGGAATCGGTATCAGTATTTTAAAAGTTTTCTTTTGATTTCAGACAATTACGATGTGAAGTCAATTCATTTTAGAAGTTTTTATAACAAAATATTCATGTTATGTACAAATTAGAAATATTATAAAATTGTTCCATTAAATTATAATAACAGAGAATAGTCGAATCAGTAAAAATAAATGTCACTGAAAATCAATTAATTGTAATAAATGAAACTAAATAATATATCATATTATGTAACATTAACAGTAAAGACAACATTAAAAATTATTCTTTTTACAATTTTTAAAATAATTGATTTTTATGAGCTTCATCATGTTAAATAAAATATTAGTATTAAAAATGCTATATAATAAAAAAAACCTTTCAATATTTATTATTTAGTTTTGAATAAATTAAGTAGTTAATTTCCGATTCGACTTTATCTATCAAAATGAGAATATAATGTCAATGTCATAACAAACCAACGTGCCTAAAGTTTTCAGATCCATTATAAAAATTTCATAATATAATGAAGAAAGACGAGAAAACTGGAAATGTGTTTGAAAAAAAGAAAAAACATCATGTTTTTAAACATAAAAAGAAAAAGCGAGCAGAGGAAGACTCGGCCATTCAGTATTTACAGTCGCTGTATAACACGGTACATAGTGTTTAAAACTTAACAAGTCAATAATGTAATACACTATTCTAAAGAAGCTAATATATTTAAGATTTATTTTTTCAGATTAATCCGGAAGAAGTCAAAACATTCAAGGATTTACCGTTGTCGCAAAAAACATTGAAAGGATTAAAAGACAATAACTATATCTCTCCAACAGATATACAGAGGCAGGCGATCGGCTATGCTTTGCAAGGAAAGGACATTTTAGGCGCCGCAAAGACAGGCTCAGGAAAAACATTAGCATTTCTGGTACCCATACTAGAACTGCTGTTTTGTAAAAAATGGACCAGGTTAGATGGGGTTGGAGCTTTAGTCATATCTCCGACCAGAGAACTGGCGTATCAAATTTATGAAACACTCAGAAAAGTGGGCCACTTACATGATTTCTCAGCGGGCCTTATTATCGGGGGACAGAATCTAAAATTTGAGAGAAAGAGAATGGATCAAATTAATATTCTTATATGCACACCAGGTCGACTTCTACAACATATGGATGAAAACCCATTATTTGACTGCAGTCAGCTGCAGATACTGGTTTTAGACGAAGCTGACCGTTGTCTTGACATGGGTTTCCAAACCACGATGAATGCTATTATTGAAAATTTGCCTCCAAAACGACAAACCTTATTGTTTTCAGCCACACAGACAAAGTCTGTTAAAGACTTGGCGCGTTTAAGTTTATCATTTCCAACATACGTTGCTCCACACGAGCAGGCCAGTACTGTTACTCCGGAATCTTTACAGCAAAGTTATATTGTGTGTGAAATTGACGAGAAGCTTGGCGTCTTGTGGTCTTTTATAAGGAACCATTTAAAACAAAAAGTTTTAGTGTTCATGGCCACATGCAAGCAAGTCAAGTACACTTATGATTTATTCTGTAAACTTAGGCCAGGAGTTAGTCTACTGGCTCTGTACGGGACATTACATCAAGAAAAAAGAGAAAAGATATATGAAGAATTTTGTAGGAAATCCAATGTTGTACTGTTTGCAACCGATCTGGCTTCAAGAGGATTAGACTTCCCTCGAGTCAACTGGGTCATACAGTTTGATTGCCCTGAAAATGTAGACACGTACATACATAGAGCTGGTCGCACCGCTCGGGGAGTGTTCGGCAAAGGAGAGGGTCTCTTGATGTTACTGCCTCATGAAGAGAAAATTGTTGAAGACCTAACAAAAAGTAAAATACCAATTAAAAAGATTTCTGTTGATCCATCCAAATTACAATCCCCTCAAAGAAAGATAGAAAGTCTCTTGTCGGACAACACGGATTTAAAACAAACTGCCCAAAGAGCATTTGTCAGCTATGTTAAATCTGTGTTTCTTATGAAAAACAAAGAAATATTTAATGTCCAACTTCTTGACACTGACTCTTACGCAAGATCGCTGGGTCTTATAAACCCACCTAGAATAAAGTTCATGCACAAATTTAACAAAAATATTACACCTACAAACTTAACTGATAGCAAAACTACAGCTATCATTGAAAAACTTGAAGCAAAGTCAGTTGATAATGAAAAATCTGATCAAACAGACTCTGAGAAAGATGAAGAGCTGAAACCCCGAAGCAAATCTAAAATTAAAAAGGAACTTCCTAAATTCAACTTCCATGATGATGATGGTGACAGTGATGAAGAGAGCTTCTTACAAGTGAAAAAGAAAAATGTCGATGTTGACATCCCCACACTGCAAACAGAAGAAACAACAACATCAAAGAAGAAAACAAAACCTCTGACTAAAGCGGCTGTCGCTAAGAAAATACTTAAGAAGAAAATCAAAGTCAACACTACGGTCAAATTCACAGAGGACGGTGAAGCAATAGATGATGACAAGAAAGATGTCAAGTCAGAACTAGCTAAGCAGTTTGTTAATGAAGATGTTGGTGGAATAGACATTGAGAAAGCAAAAGACGTACTCCGAGAGGAAGATAAGTATGACAAACAGAGATTCAGAGAAAAAGTTAAAGCCAAGCACAAAGAACAGAAGAGAAAACTTAAGAATAAGAAAAAGGAAGAAGAGGAAGGAGAAAAGGATGAGTTTGGTTCAAGTTCAGAGTCTGATGGACCAGATCTATCTTGGCTGCCAGACCCAGACAAAGTATATGACAGAAATAATGAACAACAGTCTGAGTCTGATGAACATTCAGATGTTGATGATGATAATGATGATGATGATGATGGTGGTGATGATGATGGTGATGGTGACAGTGAACTATCTGAATCAGAACAAAAATACCACAGGTAAGCTTAAATAAAGTACAACTAAATAAATTTAAATACAGTAGTAAACTTTGCTCATTTAAGAAGGTAGACATACAGGTGAGATGCTGTAACAGTTCAGACACAACAAAAAATAAAGATGCACAGTGGACTTAATATAAACATATACTGTTACAAAAAACACATATATAAGAGAGTCAGGTTAATAAATTGATGTTAAATAGTCTAATAAGATTTTAAACAATAAATAATTTAAAAGATTACATGCAATAGGTAGCCATCAGCTTAAAATTTATCAAAATCGTAAGAGTTGTCTATGTCGTTGACTGGATGTAATGGGTTTGATTCCTTACTTTCTTCCTCTTGTGTTAAAATTATTTATTACTAAAGTTGTAATAAACCTTTTTCAGGCCATCGAAGAGGAAACTAGTGGAGAGTAAGGGCATACCCCAAGAGAGTATAAATCCTCGTAAAATCAAAAAAATTGAAGACGTGTCGGCTAATCTTTCAGTACAAGAAGCAGAAGCTCTCGCCATGCAGTTGTTGAAGTCCAAATGACTGTAATATGCTTCAAATATTATTAATAAAGAATTTATTAATTTATTTCGACCTATCAAATACCCGTTATATATTTACTTTTTATAAAAAAAAGATTATTTGAAAGTTTAAACTAATCTGTTCTTTACAAATCAGATTAGTAAAATCGATTATTAACGCACCTACTTAAAGTTAACTAAATAACAAGTCATTGCTATTATTAAATTGCTTGAACTGAAAAGATTTTGAAGGGAATTACTTTCACTACAAACTGAAGGTCGAAAAGGAAACCAAAGACAGGTTAAAAACTTATTTTAATTAACTAAAAATTAAATTACAATTAAAACTTATATTTAATACTATACGACCTACTCGATGTAACTGTACAAATAGTGAATAATATAAAATAAAGATATAATTCTAAACTATAAGATATCATTCCCGGTAAATGTATCTTATTGTTCACTTCGATGGTTTATGTGCGTTACTAGATATTTAAATTTTAAATGATAGAATGAGTTGATTACAAACAGGCAAATTATATTCATAAATTCATTTTTTTAACTCTCACAAAAATGTTTCCCATATCAATACTCAAGTTCAGTTTTAACTTCCTGATAGAATATAAGTTCTAAAGGTATCTTTGTCGTTATGCGTGACTAATATTCAATCATTTTGATCTGTTGAAGTTCCTCAAATTATAAATTTATATGTGGCAACGATACACCTACCTGTCTTGTTTGTCGCTTCTCTGTGTTGATGACTGTCTGTGGTTGTCAGATCGAAACGGATCGTTGTACTACAGAAAAGCTGAATTCTATAAAATTAATGATTTTATATGGATCTAGAATAATTAAACGCTTTGTACTTATTAATTTTAATTATGTTCTGGAGCGGTAATTATATAGCGAATAGGGAGTTAAAGTTGCTCCTGGAGGAGAAGGTGCGTATTTCTTAAAATGCAATTGGTGGTTATAAGTGCCTACATTATTGAATTTAAAAGTGATTCTAATTACTCTGTGATTTCCTATTTCAATAAGCTCTATTTCGGGTTTTGTTAATTACAAACAGAAGTTTTACATTCTTATTAACCAGTTGTTTTGTTGTAGAACGTAACGTTGACACAAGTTCTTGAAGCCGATGATATTTTACAAGAATGCAAGGCAGACAACCAGGCTCTGGGACAATTGTAAGTTTTAAGTTTATGAAAATAATAAAGAATCGAAATTATGTAGATATTTTTGGTTTGCCTCAAAGATCCTATCCAAACTTTTAAGCATAAACTTTCGATATTTTCAAAATTCAATAATAAAGATTTAAAAAAATCGTCTTATATCTTGTTTCACACTTAAATTCTGTATATTAAAATTTAATGTTGTTTAAGATTAAAATTTATGTAGAGTCATTATTTATATTCACAGTTTAACCAGACCAGATATTTTGGCAGAGCTTATAACTCTGGTAACAGAAGAACCTCCAAAGGATGTAAAGTTGTCACAACAGTATCGTCATGCCAACATAGCCAGTGAGGTGCTGACAAGTAACCTATCACTGTTGAGGGCTCGGCTGTCCTGTAACACGGTGCAGATGAATCGTCTGTGTGACTTTGTCAGTAGGGACCCACCCTTAAATCCACTGTTAGCTTCATATTTCAGTAAAACTATAGAGATGTTGTTTGAGAGGAGTCCAGTTATGGTATGTATACCATGATAGCATCAAGAATCAGGAAAATGACAATATTTTTATAGTTGTGATAATTTTAGGATTGGTACCTGCACCACATAGTGTGTCTCAGAGTTCTAGACTTCTTTAAGTCTCGACGGGACTTCCTGCCCAACTTGTTGAGGCACATTTCAACATCTGCCATATGTGATACGTTCAGGTGTTTTCTACAGACATTTAAGGACAACAAGATCATACTAGAGGCAAGTGTGTTCTGTTTATAATATAAATACAATGATTGAAGCATATTGATTTACGTGACATGTAATATGAGATGTGTTTGTTCAATTAACAGATAAGATTGAAATATAAAATATTATTGATGAATTATTTGTAAATGAGTGACACAGTTCCTAAATATGTTCCTGAGTGT
>JAAAKD020000034.1:8410644-8422506 GCA_010014825.2 Danaus melanippus
CGAAATCTCTTAGCATTCAACGGATTCACCGCGCAGGTGCTGGTTTCATCGCATTGTACGAAGAGGAGCTTCAACAGTGCCTGGGACTTGCGAACCAGATGTAGATTTAAGTGGCCCCTATCTAACGCCCCTTAAACGCTTACCACCGTCCAAGCTCCTCTCTCTACCTAACCAAATTTGAAAAGAACCTACTAGGACTGCCTTCGACGCACGTGCCAAGAATAAACTGATATTAGTTTTTGACAGGCCTAAGCCTTTTAGTAGGTTGTAGAGAGATTTGTCTGTTATACGAGTAGCTCTAGCTCCTTCTTCTACCGTGTACAAGTAGACGACGAACCTATCCCGGAGGTGTTCGCTAGTGAGCTCGTTATATCTATTGACCTTCATGGTAAGCTATTCGGGATGTTAGTTTCCCAAGAAACCGTATGCTCTATAAACACAACGCGCTTTAAATTTGCGAATACATAAATATGTCCGGTCTGGAAACCTACGCACAAATATCCTGGGTGATTTTGTATTTTTTTCATACGTTTCCCTCATTAGGTATAGTCCAATCCGAAAGCGCTTTAAGGATGGAGTAAGGCTTGACGTTTGATTTTATAGTCCTAGTGCCTTCTCTCACAAAACCTACTGATCGCCCGTTTGTGGTTATTTCCCTTTGCGCTCTGGCTACCGAAAAACTAACCAAAGTTTTTCTCGAGAAAGACAAGTAACGGCAATCATACCTACTTTATAGATATTTCTTAGAATGGTTATTTCTTAGTTATTTACTTACTTCTTACTTATTTCTTAGAAAATAGTTAGAATGTACCTTTTTATGTCGGAGACGATCCCAGGGATAACTTTCTTTTTAAATCTCGTCGGTGTCGTCAAATGCCGCAAGGTTTGTGAGTTCGACATAAAAAAGCAATTTTATTTTCCTTCAAACAATTTTCTGGTTTAGAAATTTGATAAGATTGATTAGCTACGTGTATAGAATTTGAGACAATAAGATAAAGTAAAATGTGCTTAGGGTGAAAAGATGACCACGATTCAAGTACGGGTGTAAAGTGTAGTTACCTATAATACTATATAAAGGATAAATCTTGGGTCCTGGGTATATTACTGTTCTCAATTAGAAACATTATAGTCCAGTCATTATAGTAAGTTCACCTCGGAATTGAAGATAGCCAGCTGTAAGGCTCTAAATACTTGTATATTGACACCCTAAAAGTTGTCTCAAAACCTAATATGGTAGGGTGTAAGCAACTATTAAATTTCAAGGTCAGAGGCAGCAAAAATCGTTTCTTTTGCGCTTTTTTTGGAAATATCTCATTTCCTGTGGGTGTTTTTTCTATTTGTATTTATTGTCAATATTGTAGAATGCAAAATTCTCTACATATTTGTTTTATTTTTTTTTATACTATGAACCGGTTTTGAGATAGAGGACGCAGAGCGCGCGGTCACTAGGTTAGGACATGATTTGGAACCCCAGGTATATGGTTGGGCAAAGCGAAATGATTTTCTGGAGCCTATCATGACAATTTTACCACCTGCTCTAGAAGATTTGCTAAATCCAATTTTCTGCAACTGCATGAGTGGTTGTGGTTCGCGATGCGGATGCAGGAAGCGGGCTTGCAATGCTCTTTAGCTTGTGGCCAATGTAATGGGCAGGCTTGTCTCAATGCTTGTCACAATCCATATCAGAGCGACATTAACGAAGATGGAACCTTTGACCCCAAAATCATGGAGGAACTTGAGACAAATGTCGTTAAAGAGGATTATGAAGACCATTTTGAAATTTACCATCAGTCAGAAGACTATGATGAAGAGGAAGATCATTAAAATTATAAATTGTAGTTTTTGTTCCCTTTATTCTATGTTTTTACTTTCAATAAAAAAATGTAATTAAACATATTTTTTAATAAAAAGATTAATTCATACTTTATATGTTTTATATTTCACCATGTAAGAACTCATTAATATTAATTAGATTAAAATATAATTCCTATGTTTCATTAACAATACTGCAATTACATGGGCAGGTAAGTGTTGTTAAATAAATTAATACTGAATAAAAAGTGGATAAGTTAGGAAAAAAATGGTTAAATATAATATTATAGTTAATAAAAATTGACAAATGTTTATAATCATTGATTTATCGATAGTTCAACAGCTATATATGGTGCGTTTTCGACCGAAGGCACCGGTTGAACTGAAGTGATGCTGAAACCGCGCGCTCTCTCCCCTCTATCTCGAAAACGGATCACCGTATAAACAAAAGATTACAACACAATTTGTAGACAATTTTGTATTCTACAATATTGATAATAAATACAAGTAGAAAAAACCCACAGGAAATGGGTTGTTTCCAAAAAAGACACGAAAAAACTATTTTTGCGACCTTTGACCTTGAAATTTAATAGTTGCTGACACCCTTCCATATGTAGGTTTTGACACAACCTTTTGGGTGTCATATACAAGTATTTACAGACTTACAGCTGGGTATCTCGAATTCCGAGATTGTTACATGATTTTAGCTTAAATGACTGGACTATTACTTTGATTATTAATAATAGACTAACTTTCTATAAAAGCCGTGAATTTCTTATCAAAAGTTTTTGGATGGCAAGTTAATTAAGGATTTACGCTGGGCACCTAATGTGATTAATGATCAAATAATACTTCGGTATGTACCTCACCACAGTTGTCGACATCATAATTCTCAATTTGGTTGGAGACATCTTTTAAGACAATAATAAACTTTATTTTATTAAATCTGGACAGGTTAATTTAAAAATGTTGAATTCCAAAAAGTAAATTATGCCACATACTCATAAGAATTCGTGAGAGAGATTGGTAGATAGGGGATACACATTTTATCTGTAGGTTGACACAAAAAAATTGTTTTCTTCGAGACTTTACCCGAATTGAAAATTGACTATTTCTAGGCTTTTATTAAATTAGGTTTTACTCTGAACTCGTTCCTCGTTAAGATGTAAGTATGTAATTGTTATGTTTCTCAAACTATTTGTAATAATCATGTTGAAAGTACAACCTTAAATAAGTACGTCTTCTCGGTTTGGGAGTTCGGGGAAAGCTAATATACATTTTCATCTGAATACACTCTCATTGAACACCTTACAGGACAAAATAACTTACGGTTTCTCCCTTGATATCCGGAGATAACAAGTCATTGACACTGAAACATTTGTAAAAGACGCAACAATTGATTTTTAATGTTTTATTTGTTTGTTTTGAGATTAATTATAACGGAAGAGTCAACAGGGTCTCAAGAAATAAAACGCCGAGTCGATTTGATATAATTTTATTTTTCTTGTATTTTTATATAATGACTATGATCATCTATCGTCTAATCTAAATAATATAATATATTTCAACAGCATCCTTATATACAGTTGTATGATAGTAACGACTCCCGCCTCAACGAACGTAACGAACGAAACATTCGTCTACCAAAAAAATAATTTTCAACTGAACTACGATCATTAAAGTTTAACAACTAATAATTTGCCACAAGTTTTGGTAATTATTTATTTACAAATCTTACATTAATTTAGTCCCACAATTTCCGAATCGATCGTTCATGGGAACCTTTAGTTTAGATCGTGTTTTAACTAAGAAGTAAGCGCATACGGTCGCGTTCCTGGCGTCCTTGAAGCAGACAGAGCGCGGTAACAACGAACAGATCTGTTCAAACTTAACATCGCTAGTGAGGGGGAGCGGAGCGGAGGCGGGGACGCGCCTCCAGCGACCGACGCGTCGCGACATCCTTACATTGGCTTATCGTGAACATCTCGATAGGACAGTCGTTACGTTTAAATAGTAATAGTATATATGTATATCGTGCATCAACGGAACAAATACGAGTGTCGATGGACGTAAGGGTGTCGCGACAAGCGTGGCGGCATCCTCTATAAATAAATGTAATAAATGTAACATGTACTGTGTCATATACTTTGATTATAAAATATTCAATTGCCAACAAACTTTACATCATTTATCGTAAAGGAACTTATCACATCATTTAATTTTAAACATCAAATATTAAACAATATTTAAAACAATATACAACTTCTACTGTTTCATTATTTGGTAAATAACAACTAATTGAATATGTAAAAGGTCGTTGACCTCCACAGTGATCGCTAATACACATAGGAAAATATTCTTCGGTTTAAAAAACTGCTACGTACCAAAATAATCTGGTTATCAGTAATAATCACCATGAACTATTTTAAAGACACGTTAAATTCATAGTAACTCTGCTGCACACGTCACCGCGTGGACTCGAGACGACGTACTTGTACTTGTTGAGACTACAATCCCTCGTCGAGACTTCACTACTACACACAGCACTAGGTGTGTGATCTCAGTACGGTCACTTTTAGTTCTATAGAATTATATATATATATATAAGCAGTATCAAGCTACATTATAACCGATGATCGTTTCGCTCTACACCGAAGTGTCACAAACCCGAGAAGACTAGCCGAAGTACATAACATGGTCTGAAATGATAATGCAGTGAGGCGACGAGTAGACTTATAAACAAACAGAGCTACAAAACAGTCGATAGCTTTGGCATCCAACGTTCATAAACAAAACTAGCGAAACTCCCTACGAAACTCGAGGCTACGATTAGCAGACGAGGTAAGCTTTGAGCGATTGTTTGGACCGCACGTGACGGACACGACACGATACGACATAACGTGTTCATTGTAAACGACCCCGACCGCCCGCGCCGCCCGCACAGCTCGGTCTCTAAACTTATCCAATACTTTACACATTATATTAGATATTTGATAATTATTCATCTCTATTAGGTAACTGTTTAAGTAACAACATCGACACGACACCGATTGGTCAGCCGCGGTCTCCCGCACCTTGTATTGCTATCTTTGTGAGAGGGTGTCACCCTCATTCATCACCCTCGCCCGCACTCAGGCTACACGATAAAATTTCAATCGTACAACATTCAAAAATATAGATCTGTATAGGGAAGGAAGATAGACAGGTTCAAAAAAGGTTGGGAACGAGTCGAAGTTAAAAACGAAAACGAAGAGTCGAACGCTACCTGGCCGACGACAAAAGACATAAGGAATAGTTTAACAGTAAGGGAAGCACCAGGCGGTGGGAAACAGAACGTCTTTTGAAGAGTAACAAAATTATTGTCATCCAATGCTTCAATTTTCATCATTTAATGTTTATAATATTTAATTATTTACAGATCAACATCCCTCGCAGTACGTACAGTCGACGCGGACGTGTTCACGCCTCCTACCTCTACCAGTACATCTACTCACTCGACAGTCGAGTCGCCACTTTCATTAATCTCATAGTGACCCCTACTACAACATAACGTTAATGCAGAGTACAATCCTCGATATGCAGCTCCAGCGCGAGCGGCTCTAACAGCTCTAGTGGCGCTGGGACATCTACATGGAGACGGTAAGAGTGCGATTCAGAGAAGTGACTACTTGTCTATAAGGTTCATTGTATAAAAAGATTAAGTATAGTAATCATATATTATTTACATTATCACATCGCAGAAGCGCGGGACTGCGGACTTTATGTACACGCGAGCGACACGACTCCACGGCCTTCCCGCTGAGGGATAACACCTGGAGAAGGGAAGCGCTGGATGGTAAAGTCTCGAAGAGAAGAAAGCTCCCGTCGGAGCTTCCAGTCGAACGACAGCTGATTGAGAAGTGAGCGAAGTGAAGTACGATGAGGCACAGAAATAATTGAACGACACGGCCGCGGTCGAGTTGGCGGGGGCGTCCACAGGAGACTCCGACCGCCGCCCGCTCTACGAGCCCGTCCGACACGAGCGCTCGACCGGCGGCTTGATAAGGGGGCGCTCACAGCTGGTACCACTTTTTGTCCTTATATTTCAGCATCAGTTGGTGCGCCGAAGAGGAGAACTCAGAGGCCTGAGAGTGCATTCGTTCGGCGCGGTCTTCCAGCTGCGACAACTTATCCCCGCGCTCCACAACCAGCTGATGCGCTCGAGAAACCTCGCTACAGGCAGCGCCGGCGCGGGCTCCCAGGGCCTCCATCCCCGCCGGGCCTGGAATGTGTTTTGCTACTGCGCGGCTCGGTTTACCGCTGCTCTCCCCGACTGAAATGCCACCCATAACATTCGAATAATTTGCCATTCAACAAACAGTACTATCCTGATGTCGTCTATGTCGATATAATAAAGAGAAACGAAATGACTCACAGAGCTCCTCCCGGTCGAGAGGCCTGGAGCCTCCTCCGAAAAGACCGCGGAAAAAGCTCTCTTTCGGCGCTTCGGGCATGTCTCGAGGAAGAAATAGTTCACCTATCATCTCATTTAGCTGTTGACTGAAATGTGATGGAACAATGTTAGGAACCTTATGCTTTCTGAGAACATGGTTACTTCTAAAGGGATCATAATATATATGTACGTAAAAAATTACCAGAATTCTGCATCTAAGGTAAACTTTTGTATTTCCGTCGGCGACGCCAGGTACAGTCCGTGGCCGCGGTTACTGAAGCAAAACGTCTTTGCTATTCTGAAAACGGAAATTAGGTCCAAGCTTTATATATGTAGTTGTATAAACCGCGACCAGTTCAACGTTATGTGTAACCATTAAATTTAACGAACATTTTCCTTCACGTTAAAACACGTGACCAAAATGTTTATCTTTTAGTTAGGTTTTTTTGGAAACAGTTGAGAAAATGGTAACAATAGAAGTTTGATTCGGAGACAGAAAGTGAGCATTGGCCATTAGTTATAATTAGTTCTTTATTTCGGTTAGTAGTTTAAAGTTTACCCATAAGAAATAATATTGGTCTTACCTTTATCATGTTCTTCACGTTCGTACTTAAAAAATTTTGGATATTTTAATTCTATTCTATTAAGAAAGCTTCATTGTGCTTGGAAAATTAAATGACAATGTGAAAAAAAGACAGATATGAAAGCTGACATGCGCTAAGACAACACAGAAAATAGAGAGAGGTAAGGAAAGAATTACTACTATTAAAGAAATAGTACTGTAGGGAAAATAATGTACATGGTATGTGGTGTGGTGGGATGTTGAGTGTTTGTGTGGGTCTGGGTCTGGGTCTGGGTCGTACTGAAGCATTGATCGTGAAGCGGGCGGACTGGAGAGAATTGCCAGTTTTATAAATTTTGATTAAAAATAAGATGTGTTTTGAGACATTATAATTAAAAACATTTCTCTACGAAGTTAACTAGAATTTATGTTTCATCTAAAACTACAATTTCTTATTTGTTTGTCGAATGTCTTAAAACAACTCGGAAATTTCAGATATGTGCCAACAGTAGTAAACATCTAATTTAGGAAGAGATTTAGTGAAATACCAATTAAAAAATGATAACAAAGGGTTCGTCCATGTCCAGGGTAGCGCAGGGCGGGGTGGAAGCTGTCGGGGATGTAAAACACTAACGAATAGGGTTCGGCTCATGAGGGACGGATACATGACTAACGCAATTCCGATATGAACGAAGACTTACTGATCCGTGTCCTCGTTAACTATCAGTTGTTGGCCCCAAATGGAGAGCATTGGGTCTACGATACCCCTCTGTTTGGACTGTGTCTGGAAGCTACCAGGAACACAGGCACTGGTCAGCACAGCGCTCGTGAGGCGCTGTGGTCGTGCCACCAGTGACGGTAGAACGACCACAGCGCTCGCGTCATCGATTCACAATTGCACTAGTAATGTACGGTTAGAACAAATGTCATCGTGGCGTATGAGGGTTACGAGTCACCATCAGCACTATATGCAAACACATGTCGGGCGCATACCATGGTCGTCGAGCACGTTCAGGGTTGGAGTTTACACAAAACAGCACCAAGTTACGAATACATCGGTGTTCTTTTTATTGGTTAGTAATGTGTTCTGGATCGTGTACTTAGCTGTTTATAAAACATAAAAAGATGAAGAGTGCCAAATATCGAAAGCACAAGAGGTGCTCGATAGATTTACAAAATTTTGTCTACTTGTGATTAGAAGTGAAGTGGCGATGGCCACTAACACTAGCAGCTCGGTGCTGGCCGTGTCCTTTATTTTAATTTCACTTGCTTGATGCTTTTATTTAATTTGTCAAAGAAGCTCTTTACACGATTTATTTTCTATCCCCAGAATCTCGTGCACCAAACAAGCGAACATGTCTAACATTCATATTAAATTAAAGGAAATCTTATGATCGGCTCCCAAATGATAAAATAGCGAATGTACAAAATGATCTGAATCATGACGGTTGATGGATGTAAAATTGTAAAGATGACCAAATCTTAGAATCTTCATTAGCAGAAAAATACAGCATTATATCCGAAAATGCAAAGCTATTTGTATCTAGAGAATGTAAAGGTAAAAAGCCGTTTATCATTTAGTGCCTGGTATAAGTGCGTGGAAAAACGTTCTGGAGCAATTGACGCCCCAGAAAAATAGAGGTGATCAGCCTCATTTCTATTCGGTCTTATGTTTAGTTACTCGTTTTGAGTAACTTTTGTTGTATACGTGATAAGCACCGAACTAAGAAGAAATTAAACCCATTATGATTGTTGTTAAAAAACAGGAAATTAAATTTTAGTATTATTACGAAATATATTAAGATACAAACTCTTGTTAGTTCGGTAGGTTCTCACTGGGGAAATGGTTAGTAAAGTAAAAAAGAGGTCAAGTGTGTCATGATACCTCAGCTCTGTCAGCGGAAGGAAGTCTGCGTGCACCAGCGGCCGGAGTGACGGCAGACTGTAGGCCGCC
The DNA here is from genome assembly GCA_010014825.2 of Danaus melanippus. Taxonomy (NCBI): domain Eukaryota; kingdom Metazoa; phylum Arthropoda; class Insecta; order Lepidoptera; family Nymphalidae; genus Danaus; species Danaus melanippus. The sequence continues at coordinate 8,419,405 of JAAAKD020000034.1, forward strand.
AGGTGGCCCGTGGATAGATAGTTGACAAGACAAACACTGTCTGAAATTTCAAATTCTACTTACACATTTGATTAAATTTAAAAACGAAAACTTCAAATAAATTGCCGCAACTCTCGTTTTACTAGGGTAAATATAAATTGACGTACCTTTAAGACTAACAATCTCAGACTTCACTACGAAATCAGTATCTACAATTTGCTGTCGATAGACGCAGTTTTGACTAGGCAACGCGACAACCCGGGCCTGTTTCTCAGACGCGATCACTACAAATTGTCTGTCCGCGGCCGCCTCCGCCCCGGGCGTGGGACTCACGTGGCTGCTGCTTCCCGACGAGCTCTGTTTGGTAGGAGTCCGTTCGCGGCGGTCACGTCCCTTTATTGTTTAAATAATTGTTAAGACATGAAGACGTGTTTTGATGTAACGAATGAAATATGGAACTTACGTCTTTACTATCATCCTTCCAACTCTCGTAGGAATATGGGATTAGAGCACCGTTACAATCCAAGAAAGACATTGCCAATATTGAACCCTTTAGCCTAAATATAGGACCACCTACAAAATTTATCGAGGTAAAGTTTTAAACTCAACGAACAAATTTGAATACACTTTTCTAAGTATGAAGTGATAGTTACCACTGGTGGAGACGACCACGGGTTGGGTGTGACGCATGTCCGCTTCCGGTAGACTAATCATCATGGTGAGAACGGAACCTAAAGTTGTACCGACCCAGAGCGTTGGTAGTAACGTTGAAGGATCTACAACATTTTATATACGTGAATTTCCTGGTATATTATTTAACTTCAAATCATCTCTGACTGTTCAATCTATACCACTACTAACTTATAATAATAAATTACAATATCTTTAGTCAGCCGATTGATTTATCTTGACATAATAAAACTTTGTTTTCACACACTTCGAATGTTTTTAAAGTAAATTATTGGGTTCGTATTGGAAAAGGGTAGTTCATATCAGAGTATGATCTTTCCTTAATTTTTGTAGTTGTTATCAAACGCACATTTCTATTTGTTTTATCGTCGGCGAAGTTTCGCTCAGTTAGGAACAGTTTAGGAAAAGCTTGTAATGTTAACTTGTTCCAACGTGCTGTAGTTCTTAGGTTGGTAGGTTCTGTCGTTTGGTGGCTTGTTACATAAATGTCAAACATCTTATTGTATTAATATCAGAGATGTAAACAGAAATATTGAGTAATAGAGTACTAGTCCCGGGCCACTTCTTGGTTGTCTACTCATTTTCGAAATAATTTTGACTCTGTCCATTATTTCTTTTTGAGATGATTCTTTCCTGGTCTATTTTAGGCACTTTTGAGTTTGTGGGGTAGCGTAAAATTGTTTCTGAAACTTTTAAGTGTATGTAACCTTCTTTTTTATATTTTATATGTGTTTCGAGTTTTTTTCCACCTGTCTAATGTCTTAGTCTTATTGCCTTGTGGCACACACACCACACATAATATGATGTCACTCTTGCTTGTAAAATTATTTCTTAATATTTTAGGAATATTTACATTTGGAGGTTTACCAATAAATTATTTTATCATTTCCAACTTCTGACAATGTCTTTTTTCGCTTTTATTTTGAACAAAGCTGTCATTACTTACCGGTTTATTTATATATTCAAATAGCATGGATATCACTCATTCAAATTCACTAACCAAGTCAAATGATTTGATTGATTCATAGACTTCAAGAGATGTATGAGTTGTATAAACATAAGTTTAACGTATTTTTTTTTGTTGATCGCATGTTGGCGCATCGCCTGGTTCGTAAGACAGTGGTGTAAGGTATCGAAAACACAAGATTTTGTGAGTTTTGAAAGGTTATGAGAATATCGTTGAAAACTTGTTGGGTGATAGCGACTTACCAGACTTTTTAGTGTAGCTGTCGGCAAACGCTAGACATTGAATTCCTTCCTGAGAAATATTCTCCAAGCTTGACATGCTGCTGGATCGCGATCTTGAAAACGAGCTGTCCAGCTTGTCTACGCGGCCGGTTGGTGTAATACACATAGATTATCCTTCCGTTTTGTTCGAGAAATAGCTAAAAGTCCACTAGCACGGAATGCTAGAGAACCCTTAGCTTCCTCCATCATAGTGGTTGTAAATTATATTGACACAGAAAAAATATAACATTAATATCTCATGGATGTGAACAACAACCACTATCATGATATTTACAGTAACAACTACAAGGTTGCTCGCTAGAACTAGCTGGTTATGTGCACTCGTGAAATTGACTGAGCTTGATCCAGTAATAGTCTTTTTTGTGCCACATAGAATAAGGTAGAGATTGGGAAATGTTTCATGCTTCATATTTTATTGCATGCCCGTCCAATTTCAGCTTATTTTCACAACATAATTATAGAATATTAAAATATATATCAAGATCAGCTTAATGTTCTAACCTCGATTTGTAGAGGAAAAAGTAGTTTTAATAGCACATATGAATGTTATTTCAATTAAAACAAAATGATCCCTTTGGATTTACAAAAATATGTATGTATAGATAATGGAACAAACAAAGACAGCTAAAAGGATGGAAGCAACATATGGGGCGAGACAGGACGGAGACCCATGATACGTGATGCAAAAATTTAGTATTTTCATTAGATTAATTACATATGGGAATGAATAGGCAAAGGCGGTTGTCATACCAAGCTATTTTCTAGTGGTTGGTTAACTTGCTCTAAGATATGCTTCAACAATTTTATATTTTCGCTATTTCTTGCAAAGCCATCACTCAACTAAGATAAAGCATTCGTATGGACGGACAAACAAGGTTGACACAAAAACATCACAGCTAAAAATATTGTACAGCATCAATGCTTTCCATGATAGCGCATGCGACTAGTACTATTAATAAGAAGATTACTTAAGCATACATAGACATAAGGACAGCCGAATATAGAGGCAGCCAAAAACGAGCCATATAAACTTTTGTGGTCGAGCTAGAAACAAAAAAATAATGTCATGTACTCAACAGCGGTTAATAATTATAGTAAGACTATTAATAACAATCGAGTGATCATCGCCAGAGTCGTCTCTGCGGACCAGGAGCTACCAGGAGCTACCAGGAGCTACCAGGAGCT
>JAAAKD020000034.1:8530441-8545978 GCA_010014825.2 Danaus melanippus
TCTTTGGACTCTATAATCTTTGAGTTAATTTACAGATATTTTTGTTCCATAATGATAAAATACACCACAGCGAACTATTCTCACTCCACAGTCCAGAAGCACGCGGACGCCGGGTACGGGTACCACGAGCGTCAGTGGCAGCTGCTCCGTCGAGGCCGCTACGTGGAGTTCAATCTCATCTACGACCGAGGAACCAAGTTCGGTCTCCACACGCCCGGCGCCCGATACGAGTCTATACTTATGTCGCTGCCGCTGAACGCGGTCGGTTTCCTATATAAAGAGCAACAATTTATAATAATTTAACTAAAGAAACCTAAACACACTTTTAACCTGGTTTTCTGCGGATTTTACAATGCAAGATTTTATTTTTTATTGCAGAAATGGGAGTACATGCACGACCCCAAACCGAACTCTCCGGAAGAAAAACTCATGAACGTTCTGAAAGAACCAAGAGATTGGTTGAATATTCAGCAGTCGAAAAACACATCGTCATGAACTCCCTACTAATGGAAAAATTGTGAAACAAATATTTTAGTGATTTGCTTACTTGGTTGAGGATGTTATTAAAAAATATTTTTTATAAAATAAATTATTTATCGTTTTATATGTGTTCTTATTTTTTTATTTTACCTCTACCTGTTGAAAACAATTATTAATAAACATGCTGGTGAAGGAACCTTTTTATTTACATAATAAGTCTACCTATCTCACAGTATTACATGCATTAACCAAGAACTAAAGATTCACCTTTTATTTATATACTACTCTTAGTTTTCATACCAAAGTATATAGAGTCTGCAAAACGTTTTAATCATAAATTCATAATTGTGTCGAAGTACTACATTAAGTTTTGCTGTTTTATTAATTTAACGAATGATCTATGTTATAAATGTATACTTATTGGATGTCATCATTTCTTCTGCTTTATATTCTTCTGAGGTTCACAGTTCATACAAAATTTCGTTTGTGTTTGTTAACACTTCAAATTATGTAAAAATTACAATCCTGTTTTAGAAAACAATAACAACAGTTTTGGCAACACGGATCACGTTAACTGTCAGCTGTCATGTTATTTGTGATGGCTGCAATATTGTGATTTTTATGATACCTATGTTATGTGTATTCTTGGCATTTCTATATTACTTTATACTGAAGATTGGACGTCATTATTACTTCAGTTTATTCTGGATACGTTGCTCTACAGATCATAAATCGCGTTTAAATTAGAACCATATAAATATGTGGCGCGCATAACGGATGCTTCATTTCCTACATTCTTGTGCCATAAATGTAACGTAATGTTCGTTGGGTGAATCGTGATGTTATTGCGGTTCGGGGTCCGGTGAAGTCGAAGATGCCTTTCAAGCTCAAGTTGAAGAAGACGCGGCAGTACAATGTAGCATCGAAGAGTCTGTTTGTCATAAGTGTCGAGTTGTTAGACGGCGGCGTCGCGGATTGCACTCTGTCGGTGGAGAGCACCGGCCAGGAGTGTCTCGACAACGTGTGCCAGCGCCAGGCTATCAACCAGCCCGAGTTCTTCGGACTTAGATATATAAACAGGAACCAACAGCCGCGATGGGTTCAACTCGACCGCCCTCTAAAGCTCCAATTAGAAAAATATGCATCTTCACATCAATTGTATTTAAGGGTGATGTATTATGTGATATCTGGAACGAGTCTGATCACGGATGAAGTGACGAGGTACCATTATTTCCTGCAACTGAAGAATGATCTAGTGGAAGGTAGAATTATCTGTGATTGCCAGCAAGCCGTGGTGCTGGCCTCGTACAGTCGTCAAGCGGAGTACGGTAACCACGATCGAGAGCGGCACACTGTGGAGTACCTTAAGAATCTGCTGACATTCCCCAAACAGATGTTAGATGGAGGTCAAGTACTAGACAGCAGCAGTCTGGCAGAGACGGGTCGTTTGGAGTGGCTGACGGCGGCCGTCATACAACATCACATGTCCCTGAACAACATGTCACAGGTACACGGGGATGTTATTGTTAAAGGTATTAGAGTAAGCAATAACTATTCATTAACATAATCATCGTATGAAGTAGTGTGCGAGCATCTCATGTATTATTTATTATGTGATATCACTGGAACCAAACACAAACCGGTTCCAATATCAGAATACTTGCACAATGACATAACAGAAACTGTAGATTGAACACAAGTAAAAAACCTACGGATTCTAGATTGAACTGTGAATAATAATAGTCTCATGTAATGATATGGAAAGCTTAATGTTAAGTATCAATTGTTTTTTTGTCGGAGCTCCTTTATTAATTTCTTCATTATTTATATGAAGTGTGAAGAAATCAAAGATTATTAGCTCATTATTATAAATGTGAGTTGAAACATATAATGAACATTATAAGGAAGAGTTACTGGTAGTGTTTCTTCATGTGAGTGACGGGTATCATTATGGTTATCTTAGAAATAATATGATGACAAAGACAACTCCCACAGAACACATGCAATTATCAAATATTAGAAAACATTAAAAACATTTGTTAAAAATATACATTTATATTGTAATCAAATAAATAAATGTTTCATTTTGACACAATAATGTTAAAGTAATTAGCATTGTGACCAGATTGTAGAATGTATCTCATGCTATACACTGTCTGCCTCGACCAGGCTCAGGCGGAGGAGGGTTTCATCACGACGTGCCAGCAGCTCCGCGGCTACGGTCAGGAGATGTTCACCGCCAAGGACAAGAAGGACCAGTCGGAGGTGACCCTCGCCGTCTCGCTGACCGGCATCCGGGTGCTCACCGACACCAGCGACACCCCGCATTACTACCGGTAACAGGAGGATTGACCCTCGCAACGAACACCTTACTATTACTATGCTAATATTCTAGGAAGAACTTTTCATTGAGTTAATAATCAGTTATTTAAATCGGCCAGCTTTAACACTATCAGGATACTTGTATAAGAAGTTTAAAATGTTTGAAGATATATAAAGTAAGGTGACTGCGACCAGGTGGATGGATATAACGAACGTGATAAACCACAAGAGGACGTTCAGCGTGGAGTGTCAGCAGCGGGAGTCCGCGTCCTTCGTGCTGCCGTCGCCCGAGGACGGCAAGTACGTGTGGCGGATGTGCGTCATGCAGCACACCTTCTACATGAGGCACCAGCACTCCCTCACCGCCGCCACTGCCAGCGCCACTGCCGCTGCCGTCGCGGACGAGCACAGACCCAAGTTCCAGGTGAGTGCCGTTTATTATTATTTTTAATTACAATGTTGGTCTGTTACAGTGACCAATACTGAGCCACTTTAAGCATTGCGACAGTTTTACAAAAAAAATTAATATTATGTATATTGGTAGTGTTATAAGAAATAAATTACATGTGCGATATCATTAAAAAATATTATTTGTGAGGTCTTATATAAGTAGAGTTTATAATAAAGTTACGAAATAAAAACATTTCGCATACAATAACGAGCAGTTCCTTAAACGACCGCACGCTAGACACAGGGGCATACACACTTACACACGCCACGTGTCACGGACCAGTGGACTGGACTCAGAGAGTGTCTCTCATTGAAACGAACGTGAAAGTAAACTCCATGTGACATAATAAAGACATCCTTAAAGACCAGGGTAGAAGCCTTTAACAATAATAAAAGTGAAAAAAATAATAGAATGAGACTTTAAGAAGAGGGGAGTATTATAAAAATTAAAGGAAAAATAATTTACGCTATAGTCTCGCTTGAGCCGCTGGAGGGATCGGATCCTTTCAAGCAAAGGATTCGTCTATTCGTCTACGACATTACCTTCAAGAGTGTGAAGGGTTCGATAGTACTAGTATTTTTATTTGTTTTAACAATTAATGACCCTGGTCTATTACGATAACACTTAAAGTGAAAATAAAAACGTATACATAATTGTATCATGTACTAAGGATTAGTGTCGTATTACATTGTCTGCATTCAAATATTTGTCGGAGTGTTAATCCATATATAAGAAACATGATATTGGCCTCCGAGAGGGAACCCTGAACCAGTGTCCAGTACGTTAGACGGTTAATGACATATTAACAAAATACACGTCCGCTGATGACCAGATAGGGATTTGTTTGTTTGTTATTGAATAATACAGACACGCACAAGCGCCCGTGAGCATGTACACACATACACCGACTCATATGCACGCACACACCGACTAATAAAACAAATAGAGGGAAATGGTAACAGACATCGGCAGTAACAAAAAAATGTTTCAATTATCGATGAGTTTTCTTCCGTCAAGTTTGGAACCTGACTACCTGTTGATGGAGTCCTGTTTTTCATTCATAAACTAACAGTAGGTACATCGACTAACAATCAATGACCAGATATATGTTGTAACTGTTACATTATTCGTAATGTTGTAAGATGTTTTGCGTTATATTATATCCAACATGTCCAACTCGCGACACCTTTCATTTGAGGAAGTTAATTTGTTATCGAACTCGATGCAGAGGAAACAATTAAAATGTTCTTCAGACTCGGTCTCGTGTGATCTGCGAGATGCTGGAGACAGTTGAACTGCCGTGATCACCTACGTATATCACCACACTCATGCGACATTATATTTACTTCATTATTTGCACTTTTCCGTAACATCTACCTTGTGCTGAGAAGCTTTTAATATAATATCTTTAGTTTTATACAAATCCGTACATTATACACGTAACATACATATTATTCTTATTGGTAAAAATATAATAACGGTGTTCTGTCACTGGTTGATACAGGAACACGGTCTGTCTGAGAGTCGCGAGGAGCTGGAACCCCGTGACCTTCGCGAGCCTCACCCCGCCACGCTCAGCACGGCCCGCGCCAGGTCCGCCTCGTGTCTGGAACTGGCTGATCACCGACCACATATAGCCACCAGGTAACAAGATAATAAATACTAGACGAGGAATACTTTGTTATGACAACAATGACTATATGTGGTGGTGTCCCGTGATATTTTTGTATATTTTGAACTTCAATACCATCTTTTTCCAGAGCCCTTCTTCCATCGTACCGTCCAGCCCCGGACTACGAGACGGCGATCCAGCAAAAGTACCAGCAGCAGCGCGCTGAGGCCCAACTCCGCTATCAGAACCACTCTCACTCCCAACTCCTTGGGACCAGCGCTCAACCCCTCCTGTATGGCTCCCACCCCGATATACCTCGCGTTCACTACCCGGACGTGACGCGGCACACTGTGTCAGTGAAGCAACCCGTCGCCGTCGAGGATTATTCCTACGGGCTCAAGTTCGTGGGGAACTACCCGGTGGCCGTCAACCCTAACGTGCAGACCGAGCACGCCCTTCACTACGTGAACGTGTACAAGCCTCCACCCCCCTATCCGTCCAACGGCCTGGCCTCCAACTCGACCCCGGACCTGGCAGTCGCGAGTCAGGCTCTCAACTACCATCAGAGCTACATCGATGCACATGTGTCTGGCTCCAGCCCCGACCTCGTATCCACTAGGTCCGCTCTCAACAGACAGTTCCTCGGCTATGTGAGTCCGCACAGCGTAGTCAACTACGGCCGAGCGAACGTCCTGCCGGCCACCCACGGCACCTACAACAACCTCACGTCGGTGATAGAACCGAACCGCATCATCGTCGACCCCCACCTCGTATCGGACAACATACAGAAGGTCTACGACGACAGAGGGAACGTCATGTACTCCATGCCTACGAGGAGGATAGTGGTGGTGCCGACTGTGCGGCACGGGGAGCCCCAGGAACCGATATACGAGAACGTGCCTCTGCCATGGACCACGGACGGCGGGGCGAGAGGGAGGGCGCACAGTCTCACCGCCGCGGGCGACGGGACCGGCTTCAACGACAGGAACGGGAATTGCGCTCTCGCCACTGCACGGAGCCTCGCCTCCAACATAGACGACTCGCACTACGTCAATGCCCAGGTCATCAAGGGCGCGAGGGAGACCAGCGACACGACAGAACAGAAAGATGACACCGGTGCCGTCACCGCCGACCTGGATAGGATGTCACTGAGGAACGAAGACAAGGACTACGACGAGACACCTTACACCAGTCTGTCCACGCAGAAAGTGACCAACAACAACACCATCAGCAAATCGGCCGACAACGTGACGTCCATAACACTGACGGGAGAAGACCACGAGCATGACGGGGCGCCCGGGGCTCCGAGGAAGGAAACGAGGGACTCCTCCTACAGCAGCAGCGTGGAGCTCGACGCCACCAACACTAGCAAGGAGAAGAAGAGGAGGAGGTGGGGGGTGTTTATGGGCAGGAGCAAGAACGTCGAGGTGAAGAGTGCCACTCTCGGAAGAGACAGAGCGAAAGCGGGACAGACGGCCAACAAGCATCGCTGGTCTACCGGACTACCCAAATATCAGCCGCTACCACCCAGCATTACCAAAGAGACCCTGGTAAGATAGTGAAAGTCATAACATCGAAGAACGAGTCATTTACCTGTAAGAACATTAGGAATTGTAAAATATTCAACTAACCTTGTTTGAGAACTTGATCTCATGGTTAATGTGTCTTCATACATAACGCCCTCATATGTTAAAAAGAAACAACGAATTTCTAAAAAAAAAAAAACACTTCGTAGACTGAGATGTACGTTCATTAAAAATGTGTTGATTTAGAAAGAGGAAAGAGTTCTTTCAAAAGTGTTTTGTTATGAACCGGACTGTAACGAAAAAAATATTGCTATGTTCCAAGTGTCAATTGTTGGAGCGCAAGATGTCCGAGGAGCAGCTCTCCTTCTCGTTCGATTCCATCCCCCGAGGCCGCGGCGGGGACGGGGACTCCGGCCGGCCTTACGACGACAACCGCGTCAGGCTGCACCCCACGGCCGCCAACCCTCAAGGCTACATCGACGCATCGCACATCACAGTGAGAACACGCCGGCTGTATATACAGTCAGTTTTTCTCCACAGAGTCGCGCCCGTCCTCGGCGGAGAGCTCATTTACTTGATAGCTGCAGTTTCCATCTTCATATTACACCGGCTCGTGGTCGGTTTGATCGTTTCATACCGTATGTGTATTATCGCATTCCAGATGACGGTGGGAGGTTCCCAGCGGTTCTATGTGGTGGTCCAGGCGAACAGCGGCGAGCAGGCGGCCCTGCTGTGGGAGTGCGTGTGGCAGGTCGGCGCCAGGGTGTTGGCGCTCGCAGACGGCCAGCAGCCGCGCTACCTACCGCAGGACCAGCGGACCATCACCTACGGACAGGTCTTACGACACAACACCCACACCCACACACATGTAGACGTAGAGATCGGTTGAGTTAAGAGAGAGGAACTGTTTATTAGTTATAAAAATTGTCAACATTAGTTAATTGGGAAACTCTAATAGAAATATATTTACATACACATTCAAATGCTTATAGTACATGAAATATGACGACATGTTTATTGAAATTCCCTCGCTGTGATATAACGACGTGACCGTATCTGCTTCACAAAATGTTTGTATACAAGTAATAATTTGAAGGTAAAGAGCCTGTACAAACAATATCACATGGATAACACCCTCCCCCCCTACCACCACCACTCCTAGAATTCCGTTAACAGTTATCTGTTGTTGTGAAGTTCGAGGTCTGGTGCGGTGCGTGGTCGAGCACGTCGTGGGGCGGATCACGCCGCGTCACGGTGAGGAGGGGCGCCGGCCCGCCCAGGACGCTCTGGCACGTCCGGTGCGGCTGGCCCGCAGACCCCACCGGTTTCCTGGGTACAAGCACCAATAATATTATCTGCTACACAAACTGCTACACAAACTAACGTCATATTTGCAATTCATTAAGATTATATCATATTTTTTTGCCAAAATCCAAATATTAGGTATTATAAGCTTTAAAATTTTATTTCCGTATGTTCAATAAAATTTAAAGCCATATCTTTTTTATCTCACAACTTGAACCTGTTATAAGTGTCAACAATGTATTCACCGTCCCCGTCCCTGTAGACTTCATATCAGAGATCAACAGTCTCCGGGACACGTGCTCGGCGGAGGCGGCGGCCGAGCGCTCCCTCACCCTGAACGCGCCACTCGTGCTGGGAGGACGCGCCGCCGGTGTCACGCTGGCCGCGGACCTGCTGCTGCACGTCATCGACACCAACCAGGTACACACACGGCACTGTACAGTACGGAGACCATACTGATGACAGAAAACTCCTGACGAAAATTAACGAACGGGAATTCATTGGGTTTTTTTTTCATATGTATATTAAGACATGAATGACATCACTCCAGTTAATGTGAACCATGTGTCAGACAACACTTTTCTTCACACTGTTCGTAACCATACAACTTCGTCCCCAGGAGCTGGACATCCCTCGTACAGTATCGTTGCTGCACCAGCAGCGCGCCGGCCTGCTCCCGAGCCTGCAGCACTACCGCTTCCTGCACCTAGTGCTGCTCCACTACCTCAAGCAGTCCCGCCTCATATGACACGCACCACGTGTTCGAATACGACGACTCCCGTTTATAGTCATTCTGTTAAAATCTTATAAATTGACGGAGTCGATAGTCGAAGTTATTATTCCCTCGAAAATATTAGGACGAGGTGAAGCTCGCTCTAATGTTCTCTAATCTCTAACTACCATGGGGGTCATTGACCCGTCGTGATGTTTGTATAATCTGTATTTATACATCGCTGTTGTATCTTTAATCTGTGGAAGAGTTCCACACCGCGTCAAGCGTCGAGTCTCCGGAGAGTCCGAGCCGTAGATCATAGACAAGTAGGTTAAGCGACCCTGTGCCTTATGTCGAGATTGTTCGATCTGAACCTGTGTGCCTTATCGTAGACTTTTTTATTTTTGTACTTGTGAGAGCCGAGTGAAATGTGCCTTTCAGTATTCGGATGTATGGAACGGAAGTTTTGTATAACTTTGTTCCGTGGGTGCGGCGATGTGTTCATACTCTTATCTAGTCCAACGACAGCTTCATATCGTAAGTAAAGATGTATTCTCGTGGTAGGTGGTACCGCGAACCGTCCCAACACCGTACTCCTAATGTATTATATCGATCGACAAAAATTATTAGGAAAGAATGAAATGAAGTACAGTATTCAATAAAAATGAAATATATATTATTGAAATGGAAATTAATAATTTACAAATGCAATGAACCTTATGTTAATTATTATATGAAATTAAAGATTTACCCTCGTGTCATATTGTTGTCAGCTCGAGTCTTGAGTTGTTTGTGTCCACTGTTCATGATATGTATTATAATAACGATGTGTTCTTGTGAATCAAATAAAAATATCAAAGTTAAACATTTTTTAGTTTATATCGACGTCACGTTAACCCGACGTGCCGGACCGACGCCTCGTATGTATGTAATGGAAACTTTAATGAGATCTAAGATTTTCGCGAGTTTTATACATTTCAATGAAACTAATATTTTCGGATTATACTACGCGACTTTATTTTTTGTTAAAAACTACATAACCCCGACGTTTCGGCTACTTTTCAGCAACCGTGATCACGGTTGCTGAAAAGTAGAATTATTGGTTTCATTGAAATGGAAACTTTGCTTGAAATAAAACAATAATTAAGTCTATGAATTATATTTCCGTAAAAAATTATATTATATCCTATTGCTTATATTTTAGGCGTCCGTCACGGCGGCGGGTAGTAGGGGTGGGGCGGCAGCGGAGCCCGAGGCGGCGGCGGGCGCTTTCCTATGGGGGGAAAGAAGTTGGGCGGCGGCACGTTGACGGGCGGGAAGCGAGCCCCCGGTGGTGCGGGCGGAGGCTCCGCGTACACCAGCGGCGGCGGAGGATGGGCGGGCAGTGCAGGGGGCGGAGCGGTGTACACGGCCTGGTAGCCCGGCAGGCCAGGGTAGCCGGGGTATGTGAACCTCATGTCCATCTTGGCCAGTTCGGGCTTAATGTCCGCTCCGTTCTTGAGAGGAGTCACCGCGGACTTAGCGGGGACGATGACAGGTGATGCTGAAGTGGGCGGTGTAACGGACGACTTGTCGTTTTTTGGAAGTTTATTGGAAGATGCGACGGGAGGAGAGTCACTCCCGGACGGCTGGGTCTGTGGAGAGTAGAGATCCAGCACCTGCAAAATGAAACAATAGACCTTGTTGGAATAAAATATCTATTTAACATGAATAAAGTACATGTTCTAATAATATTTTTACATATTAATAGACTTTTTAAATAGATTACTTGATGACAAATATCCTCGAGCAACTCCATCGTGATGTCTTCCACAAACATGTCCCACCAGGCTGAATGTTTTGCCGATCGTCCATTCCAATCGGCGACTTCAAACTTGCTTAACTTCCCCGCCAGGAACAACAGTGCCACCGCTATCACCTCCGGCTCCCACTGGAGGCACAGGGTTGTACATAGACTGAAATGTTCAGTACAAATTAAATCAATATCAATATTAATACTAATGAGATCCAAACTTGATACACCATATACACCATCAAATAAACATTATGAATAAATTACTGATTACTTTTTATTTTGCTAACCTGTAGTTCTGTAAGCAAACTATTTTTAGTCAACTTGGTTTACATTAAACAGATGATTTAAAAAACAAAAAATTTAACTCACTAATGCAATACTTTCAACACAAACATCATTTTTTTAAACTAATCCTAAGTTTGTGAATAACACTCAAATATTGTTTACATATTATACAAACATAAAATCCAATTGAAATTTGTTACAAATAACATTATTATTCTCAGTACACGACATTTCAGGACAATCACATTAGTAAACTGTTGAGAAAAAAGTATGAATATATGTAGTACTGACCTATCATTAACGAAAGTCCAGGCCATTTGTACCATTTTTGGTAACTTCGCTTTATCCCCTTTAAGGCACTTAGCATACTTCAGAAGATACCCATAAGGATGCTCCACCTGCAAATCGAACTTGATCGTTTGCAGCAATATTCTTTCTAATGTCATAACTTCCTCCTTAGGGTCCTCTCCGAAAGAACTAAACTTTTCTTCTGTCAACAACGATTTTGCTACTTTAATAATATCTTTACATTTCTTCGGCGTCTCCTCCACTTTACCGGCCAGAAACAGACAGCAACAAGCGGTTATGTATCTCGGGAATGTCCTGAACGATTGAAACATGTAGAAGCGATGAAAATAAACAACACCAGTCGCAACAGTGTTATAACCTAAGTCCATTTTCGATCCAGTATCGATGATGAACCTCGCGCCCTCTTTTCGATAACGGTTTTCTGTTTCAGTTGGGATCCCATCACGAAATGATGGTGTGTTTTGCAAATCTTTTTTATCATAATACCAATAAGGCATAATTAAAACTTAATTTATAATAAATTATTCAAACTATTTCACTCACTACCACCGCCATTTATTTACTACTGACAGTGTCATCATGTTTTGACAACTAGAGTCTAAGATTGAGGATTGATATTTAATACGATGGCATATAGTATAGATAAAATAAAGAATATATTTTAATAATATATAAGTATGTAAACAGATTTGATTTTTATGTTAAAGAGGATTAGGACGATCTTTTGTATAATTGTCAATGGTTTCTTTTTTGAGATTTTATTTCATAAAAAACTTTCCATGTTTCCAAATTATTTATTATTATTCTAATTAACTTATGAGTCGACTTTACTAAGTATTACAATTTCCTAAGTTTTTCAGTTATAAGCGCACCCAAAAGATGGACTTGAGATTTAATAGCGAGTGCCGTCGTAATGCCATCTATCACAAAATTTATAGTCAAAAAAATAATAATTTGACCATTTTATATTTCGTAAATTAAAAAGTTAAAAAACTTATAAGACAATCTTGTCTTTTTAGGATTTAAACTAAAAGAAACTAAACTCGCATTGATCTGTAACCAAAGAAATGACTTTTAAAGTTTATTCGTTTTTTATTTCTCCTTAATTCCATCTTCTATTGCTTTTTTCTACAATTTTACATCAAAAAAATATTTATTTTCTTTAAGAAGCCGAGACCATAAAGTTTACAGAAAAAAGTATGACACGTCGAGACATAAAAATAATAATAACAACATTTAACTAATAATAACTACAACTTACACCTAAAGAAAAACAATGTGTTTATCTTTACAAACTGTTTACGAGTGGATCCCTATTATTTCTATTCAATGAGAAACAATCGTCTGGTTATTATTAAAGATTGTTTTTTTATACGACTTATCCTAATTATTAATTTTACACCCACTAATGTTGTCTTATCAATTAAATAAATGTTGAGTAAGATTGTTTCAGCAACTATTTGTTGTATTTAAAAGAAGTGGGAGCAGTCCACTACATGATATTTATTCTTAAATACCTACTATAAAAAGGATCGAAGTGTGTCTCTTATAGCGTCTATTGTCTCCGTGACTTCATATTTTTATATATTTAATAATGTTTGTGAACTACGACCTCCACATGTATAGCTAAGACCGCGCTCCTTATCACACTTGCTAATGCGATTGAATAAATACGCGATAATTACAATCGTTACAAGTCCCACTACTCGGTAGTCGGTATTCACTATTCAGTCAGTCTTACGATGGCGCTCAAATGTGGTGTTAGTTTTATACGGCTCGCTCAATTACACAAGACAATCAGAGTACGTATGAATGTAGGGATAAATGAACAGCTTGTAAGTAAGCCCGTTCCATCTCGTCATTTATTAATACTAACTCGATTAAAACATAAGCATTCATAATAAAAGTACGCGCTTTTAACGTCAAACAGGCAAACGCCCGACTGTCATGAGTTTTCTGTTTTTTTATGTAAATTTTAAAGTAACGTCACGCGCTTATCTACGTTAAGCAAATGATCTGAAATGAAATATTTTAATATTTGTTTTGCATGTCCTAGTAGGAATATATTTTCATACAAAAAAGTGTACGTTATTAAACGTCTCTGATTGCAAGATGTACCCAATAACAGATAGCAACAGCGCATGTAGAAAACAACATGTCAAAACAGTATTATCAAGTTGATATGAATCTTATGCAAAATAAGAGATAAATTAATGTTAAGTTTTATTTTTGAAAAACCTAATAGTCAAAATTCATTGATACCTCCTTCTTAAGTACTTAAATGAAATTTGTCAATTCTCATTTCCAGTGTCTTTCAACACGCGCCAGCCCGGAAACCGTTAACAATGGTGGAAGTCACGCAGCTTTCCCTGGAGCTAAGGCTCCATACACTGCGGAAATAAAGTTCCTCAATGAACATAGTTACGAACCTATCCCCATATACAGAGTCCTCGACAACAACGGAGAAATTATCGATAGTAGAGAGGAGCCAGATATCGATAACGACACACTCCTCAATATGTACAGGACTATGATACAGCTGAACCAAATGGATAAAATACTATACGAATCCCAGAGGTACGGAGACACGAGACACATCTCAGTTTCTTATATTTATTATAACAGATAACCAAAAACTTTAGTAACTTCAATAAGACTATTTAAAGCTTAAAATTTCGGAAACGAGAGGGAATACTGTATGTTAATAATTACAGACAAGGTCGTATATCGTTCTACATGACGAACTACGGCGAGGAGGGTATCCACGTGGGCAGTGCGGCGGCACTCTCACCCTCGGACTTGGTGTTCGCTCAGTACCGAGAGCTGGGCGTGTTGCTGTACCGGGGGATGACGGTGACGGAGCTCGTCAACCAGTGCTACGGGAACCACGAAGACCCCGGAAAGGGCAGACAGATGCCCGTCCACTACGGCAGCAAACAGAGGAATATTGTCACCATATCCAGTCCCTTGGGTGAGATGATCACTAACAAACTCGACTTTAATCCCACTCAAGTCTATTTCTTAATATATTATAGTTGCGAACGTGACTCTCCTGATAAACACATTTACTTCTTGTCACCTTCTCGGTTGTAACGTCGTGACGAATCATTAAATACGGGTTTATACATGTTAGGTCAAGATTCGTACGAAACAGTTTTCTTTCAGTTGCGATTATTCTTTTCACCACACCTCTAACCATTCCGGATACTCAGGATGTTTTCACAGTTTTGATTGAGTCGAGATGATTGTCATCATACCTTTATAAACATATCACGATATTCTTAACCTGCATTATCTCAACTCCTCCACCCCTCCCTCTCCTCTTCAGCGACTCAGATGCCTCAGGCTGTTGGCGCCGCGTACGCGTTCCGGCGCGCGGGCTCCGGTCGTATCGTGACGTGTTACTTCGGTGACGGGGCCGCCTCCGAGGGTGACGCTCACGCCGCCTTCAACTTCGCCGCTACACTCAACTGTCCCATCATTCTGATGTGGTGAGTCGATCCAGTACACATTGCCTCGTGACTAATGTCGTGTGTGACCCATCACCAGTAAACCCATCACATGTAAACTTTTTTCATAATCTGAAGTCGTAACAACGGGTACGCGATCTCGACGCCGACGAGCGAGCAATATCGTGGGGACGGCGTGGCGGCGCGCGGACCCTCGGTCGGCCTGCACACCATCCGTGTGGACGGGACGGACGCCCTCGCCGTCTACAACGCGGTGAAGAAGGCGCGGCAGCTGGCGGTCAGCAACACGCCCGTCCTGCTGGAGGCCATGTCCTACAGGTCACATGTCACACCTGGATGTTCGTCTCGTGTGTACTCACCGAGATATATTAAACTTTAATGTTGGTGATGCAGGGTCGGACACCACTCGACATCCGACGACAGCAGCGCTTACAGGTCCACTGACGAAATACAGAAGTGGACACAAGAAGAGAGTCCGGCTAGAAAAATGAGATTATATCTTGAAAGAAAAGGTGAAACGATCATAGGCAGTTACTAATAATATAACAACATAATAACACTTGGTCTCAATGTATTACGTGCTTCCACTAAATATAAAACTTAAAGCACAAAGCACAATATTTTCAATAGGCAAAGTGAACGGACATCGAGTCTGCCACATATTAGGTGTATGAGTTTCGTGTTGCCATTATTGATTTATTCTTAGTATCCACATTAATCTGTCCGTGATCTTTTTGGAGGCAGTTTACTTCAGTTTACTATGCTTTTAATGTATCAAATCTTCATTCGTCCCATGTTCCTTTCATCAGGTCTGTGGAGTGAGGAACAGGAAGTCGAGCTGGTGCGTGAAGGACGAGACGCCGTCATACGCGCCATGCAACGAGCCGAGAAAGAGAAGAAACCCAACTGGAGGGAGATGCTGCAGGACGTCTACTATGACATGCCGCCCATACTCCTGTAAGACACACACTTAACATTTAGCTCTTTGATATGATTATGATTGAATAATCTCATGGAGTTCACTCAAAACATATTACATCTACGAAATGGGTGACGTTTGAATTAAATTTAAAAGATATTAACTCCCCAGGAAACAAATGAAACAAATGGAGAGTCACCTACAGAAATACGAGGAGCACTACCCGCTGGAGCAATATCAGAGCGAAGAGAATTCTCCTTAACATCAATAAATTGTTATTAATAAAAAACTTTCTAGTATTTTTACTTTTTACATATTATGCGAATAGTTTGTGAAACTTCTAAACCTCGT
>JAAAKD020000034.1:8572446-8588114 GCA_010014825.2 Danaus melanippus
GCTTTCAATAATTAAGAGCGACGAATCTGTGATCTGTCGGAATGAAAATGGCGGAATGACCATTGAGAGCGGCTTGCTGTCAAAATATAAAAATACTTTTTATTATCACGTATGTTACATTTGTATGTAATTGAACAACTAGCATACATGTATTATTATGAAAAAGCTGAATGATTACTATAGCATTCTCCATAGATGTCGTAAAAGCTAATACGCAAAGGTCATTTACACCTTTGCGGACTGCTTCGTGTCGCGCGTATTAAGACATTTCTTGTACGCTGTGTTTACGAAGAAGATGAGTGAGGAAGGTGGTGATGATTCGCCGGTTTGGCTGAAACGAAAGATTAAGAAAGTTGTGGTGCTCTCGGCAACATCAGATTCTGATAGCGATGAGAGCGTTGGCGTGGGGGGGACACGTAGAAAAAGATTGAGGGTAAATGTCTCACTTATAACTATTTCGTGCAATTTGAAAAGTCATATAGGACTTACCATACTGGTGGTGATGATTTTCAGGTCATCAGCGATGAGGAGGCAAATGACAGCAGCGGAAGCTCCGTCGTTTGCGCGGGCAGTCGACGAAGGCGAATACTTCCTAAACTACGAGACTCGGACGCTGAAAGTGATAGCTCCGACTGGGCAACAGATCGTTCACATTCTGGAAAAGCCAACGTCTCCACAAACAAGACAAATTCCGGTTTTGCATCCGATAGCTCTGAAGGAAATTCTGACAAGTGTTCTATCTGTTTAATGCGTTTTACAAATCAAGAGATCGGCACTCCCGACATCTGTGAACACATTTTCTGTTTGGATTGTATCACAGAATGGTCCAAAAACGTGAACACCTGCCCTGTAGATAGGCTAACATTTAATTCTATAATTGTGCGAACATGTATCGGAGGGAGGGTCCTGCGAACGGAGGCCGTCCGGACGGTGCAACGGAGCTCCTCTGTTGAAGCACTTGTTGTGGAAGACCCTACTATATGTGAAGTGAGTTGGATGTAATTTATATGTCTGATCTGACAACAGCGGCACTCGTAGGAAACAGAATCACAACAATTAAGTTTTGGTGATGTAATAAAGAAGACCACTGATACTACTTCTAGTATAGAAAACTTGTATGCCTTGAGAGGAGGTTTATAAAGTGAATCTTCTGACTTATGTTGCTACTGTGTTATGGTTTGTCCATGTAAAGATTAAAAAGGACTTCTAATTTAATAATTATTTGGATCAAATTGCATAATTTTAATCATTGTGTTCTCATTGTTTTGTTATTGATAATTATTTTTTACAGCGCCTTTGTTTCCTTTATTTTGCAGATTTGTAGAAGTATGGAGAGTGAGGAGACGATGCTCCTGTGTGATGGCTGCGATCTCGGTTTCCATATGCACTGTTTAAATCCCCCTCTGTCAGAGGTCTCCATTTGCTTTAATTACATTTCAATGTAAGTAAGAAGATTAGATTCATTGTTATTGTTGTGTTCCAGGTGCCAGCAGATCAGTGGCTGTGTCCAAACTGTTTTGTTGATATTGATAATGACCAGGAGTTGATGGATGCAATCAACCTGTCTGAAGTGGAAGACTTGTTTGATGGTATTATTGAGTTCGACCTGCCGGTGGGGCCGAGGCCTACGCCCTTGAGGCAGCCAAGAAATGTGAGAAGGTCATCAAGAAATGTAAGATCAAGTGAACAACCTTCAACTTCCAGTAGCAACCACACCAACAATGGAAACGAAATGCCGACAACCTCACAGGCAACCAGAAGTACACTGAGAACAACGTCCCGGTCCCTCAATAGAAGACGAACGACGACCCGAAGACGGAAATACAAAAGAAGACGAACCAAGACTGTCATCATAGAGTATGAAGTACAAGAAAATGGAAAATTCCCCATTACAAGAAAAATCAAAAGGAGAGTTAAAAAAAGAAGGGTGAGGAGTTATTATGACTTAAAATATATTACTTTATTAGTTTGTTTTGTTTTGAATTGAAAGGTAGAAGCTACTAATATTTAATATAAATAATAAAGAGAAAGTTTTAAGGTAAAATGTGTCAATCTTTTAGGTAAAAAAACGTCAACCTCGAACTGCGGCTCGAAGGTCTTATGTTCGTGCGAGCGTCCAGGCCAAGCTCGCGTCACAGCAAACTCAGAGACAGGAAGTGTCGGCGGTGACACACGCCAGCCGCGGGGTCAAGGACCTCACAGTCCACAGGCACAGAGCCGGTATACCGTCTTTGAGTCTCCTGGGCAATCCCAATGAACTCGATTATTTCTCTGATGAGGACAATACCGTCTCGGAGGACGCCTCCACCGCCGTCGCAGTGAGACCCTCCTCCAATATCTTCAGTGCTTACAGACAGGTCAGTATTTGATAAATCTTCCTATAAATATAAGAACTGTATGTATCTGTAGAATTGTTTATTGAATATGTTGTTATAAAATTCGGATTTCAATCGCGGCACTCGTAGATATGAGTATCAAAATTTAATATTTAATTTTTAGGCGAGAAGGAAAATCGTTTCGGTTCCGTCTCCCCCGCACGCGTCTTCGGCGCCGGACCTCCTGTCTAACATTTTGGAGAGTCAGACTTTACTGCATTCGAAGAATTCTTTAGTTTCGGTAACAGTAGACGGGAACATCAATATTAAGCTGCAGACCCAGAAACGGAGCCAGCAGAGGAAGACCGTCACAGAAACCAAACAAGACGACAAACTGGACTTGTCCAAGGCCAAAGAGGCTGTGAAGTGCGCGCCCTCCTACCCGGGGCAGGGTCGCGGCGGCGGAGGCTGGGGCGGGGGGTACCGGGGCGGCTACGGGAGAGACCAGCATCACGCCAACGGAGGGTTCAACCGCGGAGGCTACGACGCCGGCTACGGAGCCAACTACCAAGGTCGACCCGCGGGGTACGGCGGCTACCAGAACAGCGGTATGCGGCGAGACGACCCGGACTACTATGACCCCTTCCCCCGCAGGCCTCAACAATTCACTAACGCCGATGATTCCTATTACGACCGATCTCGTAGGCCAGTGATGGACAACGGACGAGGCGGGTTTGCGAACCATCACAGAAGTGACGGTGGCCGATACAGTGGCGCGCCCGGCTGGCCCTCCGCGAGCGCCCCGCCCGGCCCCTCCGTTGCCGGCCCGCCGCCACACTCTAGACACTCGTTCGGAGGTTTTGAAAATCCCGTCGACATGAGGATGACCGACAGACAGATACCGCAGTCGAATCCTACCGTTGATATGTTTTCTGGCATCGTTCCGCACCAGGACAAGCCTCATCCGCCCGCCTTCCGACCCCAGACGGAGCCGCCCGCCTTTCGCTCTTCTCCGGAGACACATCCCTTTCAATCACCGTCTCAGCAACAGAGTTTCGGTTACCCGAAAGCATCCGAAGTAGAAAAGTCAGAGGACGAGAGGAGCGACCCTGGCCTGATCATCGACACCGAGAAATACGACCCCACCGAGCCCACACACGACGAGGACAGCGGGGAAGAAGACAAGACGGCACTCGCCCCCCACGCCTCCCCCGTAGCACCCGTCCCACCCTCGCCTCAGCACAACTCTTACGAGCCGGAGTCGACAGCCGATGAGAGTGTGCAGAACATACTGGCCGGCATCGACGCCGGCACCATGAATGTGCCGCCGAGCGTCCTGGATAGCGCGGTCCGGCAGGTGCTCAAGGAACACCGGAACCTCATGTCCTCTCCCGCAATGAAAACAAACCGAGACGGAAGCGAGGACGAGTCGGATGGCGACTGTCCCAATTTTTCGATTTATTCAGCCGCAAGTGTTCACATCGCCAACTACGTCAACGACCTTCCCGACGAGCCACCGGCGGATCCCCGGCCTACAGAGGGTCTCGAAGATCTTGTGCAGGAGGACGACGACACGCCGCCCGACTCCTCGCCCGCTGAGACCAAGGACGTTGAAGACAAGAAAATAGAGGTCTCCCGGCCGCAGATCACAAAACCGCTTTATAGTATCACTGAATCCAATGAAAAGAGAAAGTCCGAAGAAGAATATAAAGAAAAAGTATCTAAACGATGCCCGATCACTACGAATACTAGAAATCCTATCAAAATTAAACTTAATACGCCATCCTTGATAAAAAGACAGGTGAGCTTATACGACGAAGAGGACACGAGTCAGGATGCCGGGCCGGAAGAGAAGTTAGACCTGAACCCTAAGATGAATGAAAACAAATTAAATGTAAAACGTGACAGTCCAAAGAAAGAGCATCTCGATAAAGCAGTTGTTAAACATAAAGAAACCACATTGCACGAAGATGACTCACAACCAAGTGAACGAGTCCAAGAATTAAAGCAGAGTTGTAAACGTAAAAGCCCAGAAGAAACTATCATTACGCCAACAAAAGAGATCAAAGAAAACGACGGATCACGCGTTACAAACAAAGAAATAAAACAGAGTCCTTCGAAAAGTGACATGGAAAGTAAAGATAATAATATTGACGACATCACTAAAAATTGTGATGACACTTCCGGTAGCGAAACAAAGAAAGTTGATCATTCATCAGACATAGAACCTGACAAAGACACTGGAATAAGTAATGAAAACGATCATAAACTCGACGACAATGTAGAAAAAATGACAGAGTCTATAAGCGAGACAGAGGACGAACGCAGCTACACGCCATGTCTAGATGAAAATAAATCTATCAAGGACGCCTCTTTCGACAACGAGAGAGACAAGGGTCTGGAGGGACTCGGTACTGAAATGATATCGGAAGACGAGGGAAATGAGATGTTCTCGGAGAACGAACGAGGGCTGTCTAACGGATCCGGCGCCTCGCCTGTTAGAGTGAGGGCTGAGGAAGGGCACGACAAAAAAGAGGTCAGCAAGAAGACCACGCCGCGAGAGGAAAACGTCAAGAAGAAGAAAAAGAAGGACTCAAAGAAAGAAAATAAAGACAAGGACAAGGGAAAAAACAAAAAGAAAACAGAAATAACCTTCAAAAAACTTAGTAAAAGTGGCAAAGAGAGAAATTACAGAGATAGAGATAAAGGAGAAAAGAAGTCCGGAAGAGATCGGCGGGACTCCGGAGACAACGACGTCCGACAAAGACGACGGAAGGAGAAACGAAAAGACTTGCAGAGATACGACGTGCGCTCGCTCGTTACTGAGAAAAGACGGAAGCTCAAGGATCCTTTCGGACGAGATGTGTCGCCGAGGGAGCGCTCGCCCTCACTGTCTCCGCCCGAGCGGTCGCCGTCACCCCCCGGCCGAAGAGACCCGTCTCCTCGACGCACACCCACCCGTCTTCGTCGAGATCCCTCACCCGTCCCCGCCTCACGCTCGCGCCGTTCACCTTCGAGAATTCGGCGTTCTCACTCCCGAATCCGCAGATCATCGTCCAAACCTCGTCGGTCGAATTCTCGTCCTCGTAGGTCATTCTCAAGGGGTCGAAAGTCACTTTCGAGGCCCCGGGCTTCACCCTTGCGGTTAAAGCGCTCCGTGTCCAGAGGACGACGTTCACCGAGCGCACTGCGCCAGGCTACCTCGAGAAGTCGGAGATCGCCTAACCTCCGGAAGTCCCCTTCACGACGCAATAGCGTTATTCGTGGACGTACCACATCGCGCGGACGAACATCCCCAGTTCGCGGTCGCCGCTCTGCCGCCAGACGCTCCCCTAGCCCGCGCGTCGGTTCCCGCCGGAGCCCCGCGCGCAGCCCTGCTCGCAGCCCCATACGTCGCAAGCGCCGACGCTCTACCTCCCGACCGGCGCGTCGTCGGTCTGCAACCGGTAGTCCGCCCCGACGTACCGTCAAGAAGAAGAAAAGAGAAAGATCTACTCGCCGCGTACCGCCCGCCGCTTCCCCTGAGCGAAAACGACGACGCAGTGAGAGCGCGCGGCCGGCGCAGGTGCCTCCATCCCCGGCGTCCCGCCCACCCTCTCCTCGCACGCCTTCGCCAGAGCCAGCGCCGTCGCCTCTCCCGCTCGAAGAAGTCCCGGAACGTCCCGAACGAAGGCGCCGAGACCCGGACAGACACCGCAGGAGACTCCGGGACGCGCCCGGACCTTCAAAGGAAGTGTTCACATCCGGCGACAATATCCTTGTGAGCGTCAGCTTTAAAGAACAGGAACGCGGCGAAGAGAGCGAGCGGAGAAGGCGAAGAGAGACCCGCCGTGAGAGGAGGCGTCGGAGACGAGTGGCCGTCCCGCCCGAGGTTGAGGTGGCCAAGCCCGTGGCTATCATAGATCTCGACCGCTCGCCTTTCCGGGAACTGACTCCGTCGCCAAAGAATGTGATCGTCCTAAGCGACAGCGACCACGGTGAACGAGAGGCAGGGGAGGAAAAGGCGCCTGTGGCGGAGGTTCCCGCCGAGACGCCCACGCTCGGTCCCAAGACGCCGCCAGAGCCCCTCGCAACCGAGCCCGCCGCCGCCGCTCCTCCCGAACGCGAGCACACGCCGCCTGAAGCCGAACCACACTCGCCGGACGCGTACGATCCCTTCGAGCCGACGCGCTCGGCCTCCGCGTCCCCCGGCTCCGGCGCCTCGGCCGCGTCCGCCGCTTCCCCGGTGGCGGCGGCGGCCCCGTCTCCTCCCCGAACGCTCATTACGCTGGAGGCCGCGCAGCGTAGTAACCTGTCGGCGGATGAAGTGATCGATCGCCGCCCACTGTCACCGGTCGAGAAGGTTATGGCGCTGTTGCAATCCACTCGTGATGAGAGCCCGGAGCCTCCACCGGGTGCTCCAGAACCACCGCCCGCGCCCCGTATCGTGCTCCCGTCACCGACGCGGGTGCCTCCCAAACTGTTCCCGGGCAAGCCGTCCCCGATCAAATCCAACCCGGTGAAGCCGATGCAAGTGTCTCGCCTGCCGCGCCCCCCTCCTCCTGCCCTGCTGCCCGATGCGGGCTCATCCCCGTATTCGCCTGGATCGAGCGACTTCGGTGAGCTGTTCGAGCCACCGACTCGCCGCCCGCGCACCGCTCCCAGACACGACCGGAAGAGAGGTACGTCACTTCGTGTTCAGCGCGATGCTGAGCCCTCGACAAATAACACGATTCAAATAAATTAAATCTTTGTTTAGGAAAAACGCAAGTCGACGTCAGAATAGACGACGACAACCTCATGATCCTGGACGAACTGCCGAGCTCTGCCGTCGCGATGCAAGTCAAGAGCAAAGTGAGTCACGTGACGCCCATTATCATATCAACGAAGAGAATTACTATCTTGTATATAAAATATGTTTTAAGTCCCATACAAAATTAATTACGCGAGGTTCTCGCGCTTCGACACGCTGAGGTCTTGTGTGCTATCTTTTCAGTACCTGAAGAAGTTAAACCGTCAGGAACGCGTGGTCGAGGAGGTGAAGCTGGTGCTGAAGCCGCACTACAACAAGAAAAGAGTGACCAAGGAGGAGTACAAGGACATCCTGCGGCGCGCTGTGCCCAAGGTCCGGACACGTCGTATTTGCATTAGTTGTGGTTGAGTATTTTGTGTCATTAATGTAAACGTCGGTTCGGTTCGCAGATCTGCCACAACAAGTCCGGCGAGATCAACCCCACCAAAATCCAGGCGCTGGTGGAGGCCTACGTCAAGAAGTTCAGAAAAAAACACAAACTGGGAGTCGTCTAGTGATGTGATACTCTAGTGTAGTGCAGATGATCTATCAGATTATTGTAATTATAATTTATGTACGGACATTTATTTCACTTAACGTTTTATTTAAATATTATAGATTTAAATAAACAATCAACATTGAATCATTTCTATTCTCGGTTCCGTTCTCGGTGCGGGAAGTCGATACAGTATACAGTAACAACACGGTCTGGTGTGAACGTTTTTATTGGTCAAGTGCAAAACGACATCTGATCGTCATTAAGTCTAAGAGAGAGCGGCGTCGCCTCGACGACTGGATGTATTATTTAATCAAATCTTAAATATCGACCATTGGTGGTCGGCGTCGAGCGATGTAACAATAATATGCAAAACACGAAAACAAACTTTAACATCTACAAGTATTACACTCTTTAAATATATGCGACTAAATCAACACTAAAATATACATTCTACAATAATAATAGAATAAACAAATCATGAATGTGACGTCTTCGATCGTCTAGACTCTAGAGGGCGGGCGCGAAGCCGATGCGTCTGTTGGCCACGTCGAACTCCGTGTAGTAACGACCGATGAACACGTCTCCCAGGATCCACAGCGGACCGGCCGGCGCCGGGATGTCCAGCCCCATGAAGCCCGACAGACACACCGTCTTGCCGAACTGAGACACCTGCACACAACAACCGACCGCCTTAGCATCCATACAACGTGCTGGTTATATATAAAGGAATTGATATGCTGGACGGGTCCAGGTGATACTGACTCGAAGCACATAGTCGGTGCCCTCCAGGGTGAACTTCTGGTTGGCAATGGTGAAGATGACGGGCGGCAGGTGAGGGATCAGGGAGCAGTCCAGTGCGAACTGACCGAACGCCATCGGCGTCGCGCCTATCTTAGCATTCAGAGCTGCCACCTCCTCCACCGGGCCGCCTATCAGGGAGGTGCCCGTGTCTGCGATCGCCTGGCAACCCTGAAGAGAGACGACGTTCAGAAAAAGATTAACAAAAGATGAAATGATTATCGGCTCATACGAAAGCTCACTTGTTTGCAGAAGCTGGATCCGTTGACGAGAACGCCGTCCATTTTGAATTGCCAGTAGGTATCCTTGGAGAGCGGCACGTAGGTGAGCGGGCCGCGGAAGTGAGCGGGGTCCGAGCCTCCCAGCACCAGCTCTCCGCCCTGCGCAGCCGAAGCGTCCCTAGGATACGGACTTTAGGTTTTATCATCAGATAGAACTCATTGAAGCGGACGTTTATCACAGGTTCGAGACGAAAGAAAAGGGGGTTTTTATTCGCACATCACAATGTTTATACAACATTACCAAAATCTTAAAAGTATGTTACCTGTTGAGGTAGAAGCTGAAGACGGGCGCCACCAGGCCTTGCTTCACCATGTTGTCGAACACCGGCGTCACCCCGTCCACGGCGATACTACACGACAAACATTAAAAATAAATAACTCGAATTTACGAGCAATTGTTCACGTTCTGCAGCAAATAGTTTAAAGTGTTAATAAAGAATGTTATATATTTTTAGAATGTTATATATTTTTATCACCTGGCGAAGGCCATGCCAAGAATGCCATCAAACTTGGCGGCCACGAACGCCAGCCCCGGCTCCGACATCGCCTCCGCGAACGTCTGCGCCTTGACCGTCATTCCTCCCAGCTGCTCGATACCATCACAGACATATTTTAATTACGTTATAACACTACATCGATCAAACATTAAGAGAGTCCATCTTGACTAACGATGCGATCTCCATATAATATAAACTTATTGATTTAGATTATCATTCACTACACCGTTAGCCAACGACGACCAACGACCGCAAGCAATGACTAATGACTCGATTCATTAAGGATGAGCTTTGTACTAACAGTGACGTCATCCACGGAGAGGAATCCGGACAGGGAGCCGGAGCCGTAGTGGATAGCGAACTCCGTGCCGTTCTTGTGATAAGACTTGGACTTGCTGCTGTCATACTTGTTGTGAAGAACTGACAACAGAATGGACACCCATCATACACTATTTGAGACTAAGTGTCGTTCATTATTTTGCTAGTAAACATGATACACTCTATACTTAGCATGTGACTTGTTACAATAAACCCTTAGCAATATGAGTCGGGAACCACTTACGACAGGCAATATTAGTGTAGTGGCATTTCTTGGACGGAACCCAGAGATTGGAGGAGCCAGTGTCGAACACCACCTTGAATGTCTGGGGAGGGTTCCCGATCGAAATGGGGCCGTAATATTGAGCCTGAAACAAACACAATGATAAAAATGATCATCATACTGACAACCACAATTGTGATAAATATACAAACTGTTCTAGGGCTCAAACACATTTCATGTCTTTATATCATTACTAATTAATGAGTCATTTGACTTTTATTGGTTTAGTTAAACTGGGTGTTGGTCTTATATGAGTTTTGATTTATATTAACTGAAACAAAGTTCTGTTTTGTTTGATGGATGAATTCACAAAAAAAAAATGGTTTTAGTATATGAGGGAAGTTGTTATTAAAGACATACATTTTAATACAATGATTAGAAAACCTCAAAGTTTTCACTATCTGCTCTGAAAATTAAAAGTACACCAAACAAATATATTAAACTTGTATGGTGAAGATCTCACCCAGTAGATGGACTATAAAAACTGTAATTAGTTTTCATGAGACATGTTATAAATATTTTTTTCTAAATATTTCATGAGTTTAATACACATAATATTGATTAAGAAATGTTTACACATACAAAGCAAAATAATGAGTTCAAATCAGGTTTAAGAGTAAAATGGTCAGTGACACAGATAAGGTGAAGATAGAGGAAGGTTATCAATGTTATTAAGACAACAAGCCCAGACAATAACACTTCAACAATTATATTTATTATTAATTAAGTGTTTAATTTGATTAAATTATGTCAATAAGAGTGAAATTTGTAGTGGAATGGTAAGTAATAATGTTTTGGGACTAAAATTAACATATGAACTACATACATCTAAATAGTTGGAGAGGGGTTCAGGAGCAGGCCCACTGGTAGCATACTTGATACGAGCCATGTGCAGCTCCGTGCCCACTTCGTGAAAGTGTTCCCGGACGGTCTTCATGCGGTACAGCGGCACCCTGCACATAATAATTGTTAAACTGGTGGATTTATCACCTGATCATTCCGTTTATAACACGCTATTTACCTCAAAAGACTGGCTGCGCATGTCGCCATCAGCGCGATAAATAAAATAAAATATTTTCCAAACATATCTGCAAGTCACTTTGGACTCTGTAAGTAAAAAGACATTTGTGATTTTAAATAGGAATTAAATCAAAAATATGTAACAAATTTTACCAGTACGCACTACTAATAAAGAAAATGCCGTCTCCTAGTGAGTATGCGTATTCCAGTTGTAGTATTGTAACTAAATACTAAATAAATTACCGGCACTGCTACTTATACGATCGACAATTGTTTAATGTTTAGTAATTTCATTATTTGTGACAATCGACAAGCACTTTGACAATTGTCAAACGTAATGTAAAGATGTAAACACATCAAATACTGTTGGAAATGGCAATATCGTGTAAGGCGTAGTGCTCATATATAATATAGTCAATGAAAACAATTGCTAATGTAACTATAGGTATTTAAAAAAATATTTTAATGTCGCTACCCTTAAGAACTCAAGTAAAGGAAATTGAATTAAAATTATATTTTAAATTGCAACCTAAATGAGAATATATATATTTATATTATATATATTAAAATATTGACTGAATCCGGAAAAAATGCGAAATTTTACCTTGCAACTAAATATTTCTTAGTTGTCACAAATTTTACAGCCAATTATCTGGATAATAACATTTTCAAGCGTATACATATACCTACAGAAGTTTCGCCCCTATTGGAACCTTTGAACACTGTCTGGTAATATCTCTATCGACATATATGATCAAGAACTTTCAAACCTGAAAGGACAACGCATCGATACAAGTCAGCTGATCGAGATGAGATGCGCCATTCATAATAATTCAGAGAGAATCGATCGGAAAATGTAATAATTAATAACAATGAGAGCAGTTTGGCTGTCATGGGCTTAGAGAAATGGATATAGAAATGAGGTTTCATTTCTTATGGGCATTATGACATGACAAATGTGATTGAGCAAAGCACAGCAAGACATGTGAAACAAATAACAAACAGGATGAGTATTCGAAAGATTTAGTTTTATCTAAGATATAATATACAGCAATAAAATTGCAATTTAGAAGAAAATCATTGAGATCATGCTTTCTTATCAGAAAAATAAGAAAGACTTTTTTATAAGAACTCTGTAAAAATACCTTATTCTGTCTTAAATAATTCATGTAACTATCCTACCTCTGCTTTAAAGCACCGATAATTTTGTATTTTGAGTTTGGCTATACCTATAAAGGAAAAGATTGAACATTGCTTGCATCTCGTCTGTCTATTATCATGGTTGCTCTAAAGAAACTGAATATTCGGGTAAAATAATAATATAATAAATAGCGTAGTAGACTTTATCTATGTTGATTTTAAAATATCTCGCTATTCCCTTATAGACTGCAATATCCTAAATAATTTTTTTGCAACGATTTCCACTTAGGTAGAATGTCGTTGAGTTGATGAAAATTTTGGATAGGCAACTTCGTAGATATATATTCTCCTTTGCTGGCGATCCGCCTTGGGATCTCGTGGCGTCGGTTCGCGCTGAGGTGTTCTCCTACGTCTCGGGTAGGAGGGCTCTCGGCGAGAACCCTTCGTCGGAGGAGAAGCGCCTTATGCGGGAGTAGGGGGAAGACCTTGCGGAGCAGCCGTACGGTAAACGTACAACGGCAGCGCTTCGCCCGGTCCTAGAGCGTTGGATAAGGCGGAAACGCAAACCCCTCACTTACCGTCTGACGCATTTTCACCGGGCACGGGTGCTTCGGTGACTACTTGTGTCGGACGGCCAGGAGAGAGCCTGGAGTAGACTGCCATGAGTGCGGCGCTGCGGTAGACTCGGTCCAGCACACCCTCGAGGTGTGAAGACCTTGTGGCGGTTCTCGGCGGAGTGGACTTGTCGCTTTCGAGTATCGCGGAGAAGATGCTCGAGAGTGACAGGTCCTGGCTGGCGGTGTCCTCCTTCTGTGAGACGGTTATGTCCACGAAGGCAGCATCTGAGCGGGAAAGGGAGGATGCGGTCGATGCACCCTCCCTCCGCAGACGACGGACGGGGGTGCGTCGGAGGCGATATCAACGCCTCCTCCAATAGCACCCCTGCTCCCCGGGCTGGGGTCGGGCTGGTAACCCGGCTCCTGTGAAAGCCCGGCGTCGTCGGGGCGATCCTAAATCCTAATTGCCGGCATCGCCCCTTTTCTCCGAGTGAGTAAGCCCGGTCTTTGCCAGGACCGGCCAGTCGCTGGTGTGCCCTGTTGCTGACAAATCCGGAGTACACAGACATAGCGGCCGGGGGGCTTCCGCAGTGGTTTTAGTGAGTAGAGGCCTGCCCTGGCCGAGTCTCACACATCCCTTCCGGTCCCACCAAGACCGGTTGGACGGCTCGTAAAAAGAGTTTCCCTGTGACATAAAAAAAAAAAGATATATATGCTCATAATTATAAATTTACATAAAAATAGTTTTCAGCATATAACCGACGAACGCACTAATCCTGCAGCAGGATCTTAAACTATTTGTGCTAACGACACTTACAGAGAAATGTTTTATTTTCTCACAGAGTTTTGTATATGTATATGTACCTTGATCATAGATACGAACAACGTGAACTGGTAGATTTTTCTTTGTCACAAACAGAGGAGGTTCAATTGGAATAACCAATAGCCTATCATACAAATGTTTGACCTATACCAAACGTGTTAGTCAAACATTTGTATAATGAATTTTAATGAATTACAGAGATTCGGTTCTCTTCCCATTCCACTGCATTTTAATGTCACAAAATATTTTAAAATATATTTAATCGAAGATAAGAAAACATAATGGGCAATCATATCAAAATCCCAATATTTCAAATCCAAAAGGAATATTCTGTTTTTAATTTTAACAATGTTTATGGTAAGTATATATGTATATAGGTACGTACTATAAGATTCTGATAAAGATGTTTTTTTTACGTCCCAAAGCTACATAGTCTTTTTTTTTCGGGGGTACCATTATGAAATAGCCCTTCTTACCCTGAGTAGGGCTAGAGGTTATATAAGACTCTCACTGACTAAAAACACCTTCGTATCTTCTCCTCCTCCAAACCGAGTCGAGGTACGAAATTGCGCTTGCACCCGCTTTCCCGGATAGACATCGGCATTAATGCCTCATACATGGTGGCCATGGCGCGACACGCAACGCGCCGTACGCTTGGGTCTGATTCCGATCGGGCAGCGAGCTACCCTTGGTCGCTGTCCGCAGACCCACGCTTGCGGTGGCTGGAGATCGTCTCGCGATACACAACGCCCGGGTTGTGAGGAGGATCGTGCCCTTACGCGATCCACCTCCTCCTTAACTAGCATACTGATTCGCAGCAGGAGTGGGCAATATGTCTGAGATACCATCAGAACACTTCTAGACGCGGAGGAATGAGAGAGCGGCTCGCACAGCCCTCTCGATATTGCACATATTTTCCGTGCACTGCATGATAGTAGGCGATGCCTTTTTTTTTATGTGAAATGTGATAAACGAGCAGACGACCTACTTGATGGGCACCGTCGCCCATAGACATCCGCAATATGACTTGTGTTGCGGATGTATTGCCAACCTTGGTTATTGAGGAAGACGGAGGAGTGGGAATAAAGAAAGTTTGGACAGGGTGTGAACAGGAAAAGGGCAACCGGCTCTCACTCGTGGGATGAAACGCAGTCATTAAAAACTACTTCATTCCAATTTTCTCTGAGAGAGTGGTACTTTCCCGGTCGAACCAACCTATGTTCGAGCTGTGATAATCAACCATAGCCAGACTTTACCACCTTCAAGTGGTAGAGCCTAACTGTGTCCTCGTCGTCAAGAGATGAATTCGACGCAAAAAGAGTGAACAGAATGTCAGCCTTCTCTTTTGCGAAATGAAGTAGACCCCGTCAGGGTTGTGACAAAAAGCTAGAGTGCGTGCAGAAATAGCTTTGTATCGTTTTAGCGAGAGAACAAAATGAACGAGTTTCCGAGAGAACGTCGGTATAGCGTGTAGATATATTCTTGGGGTGTGCGTCACATGTCTGTCTGCACAACAAGAATTCATTTAATGTTTTGAAAATAATGAGGTAGATATGTTTGCCAAAGTTGAGTTTTTCGACCAAGATAACAACAAGTAACTTGGTGTTCCTCTTAAAGTATGGTTTCAGAGTCTATGATAGGGTGTTTCTGCTAGTTTTTAGAGCGGAACGCTAAGTCCCTGCTTATTCTCGACTGATAGTTTGACCCCTTTGTCCTATCCATTGATTGATAGCATTGTAGTGTTAGTGTTATTCTGCAGTTTCGATGCCGATTTTGCAATCGTAACCAATAAAACGTCATTCCTGAAAGCCTGGAAGCAGCCCGATGTACAAAAGCTCGTCAACTATGATTTCTAAATGTGCGAGTCGCAGGTAAAACTCTGTATCGCTTGGACCTAGTTTTAGAAGCTCTATAGTCGTAATGGTCAAGCATGACTGTGATTTGTGTAGCTGAGCACGAGTCCACACGTTTCGGGAACAACCGATGTGTCTTAGCATGTTGAAGAGAGCAAGCCACCAAGCGTTATCGAAACGAGCTTAATATCGAGGGATACTAATATAGTAACCAATTTGTCAGTTTTCGCTTGTCGAATTTGGTCTATGGCTGCGTTAATGGTAGCCGTCGTGCCGATAGGCGGCTGGAATTCGAACTGCTTCTTGGTCAATTTACTAGCCTTACCTGCGCCATAATTCACACGGAGGATCAAGAGCTTCTCGGCACACTTTCCGACCACTGATAACAATTAAATGGATCTGTAACCATTCAAGTCCGAAGAATCAATCTAGTTTTGTTTTGGGTCAATGATGTATTTAGAGTACTCCATGACACACTATTGACAAATGTCAGCAGTCATTCAGGCGAGTCCA
>JAAAKD020000049.1:14553-24944 GCA_010014825.2 Danaus melanippus
AACAAGGAGTGGTAGAGCCTTGCTGTGGTCCTCGGACTGCGGCAAGTTACGGGCTAGCTCGACCGGGGTAGGACCACCCTCTCGCTCTACACCGGGCGTGAAGCTGCGTTCGCGCGGCGTTTCGTTCGGGAGTGAGAATTCCGGTAGCCCAGGGGGGGGAGGAAAGTCTCGCGGTAAGTCTACATGGGACTCCCTTGGGGAGCTTGAATGGTCGAGTGGATGTGTGAGTGTGTGTGAATTTGCGTGACAGCGAGGTCAACCGTGAGACTCGTGGAAGGGGGCTGGCCTTGTGGTCGTTGGACTCTTGGCCGGCTGTTTTGACAAAGGCGGATGGGAGAGGGACTTGGAACTCCGCAGTGGATCTAGGGTCCTTTCTCGAAGTGAAGTGAAATGTTCAGTGCATCGGCCCAGCGGGACGGACTGAACCAAGGCGACGAAGACGACGAGCTGGTAAGTTTCTTTTCTGGTAAGTTTCTTTTGGGGAGGGGAGACCTTGACCCTCTTTTGGGGTCTTGGTCCGGGCTGGGGAAACAGCCCAATGAATGAAAGGTCTATGAATGCGTGATGGATATATGGTGGTGGATGGGCTTTTACGGCCCCTAATCCCCGGTTTGTGGTGCCCCGCCTTGGGATGCATGGCAAGCGGGTGGCTCGTCCCAAGGGCACTAGGATGGCCCTACCTTATAGGGTCAAACTTAATGATGGCGACTTGTACAAAAAATCTACCCCAGGAGGGTACCAGCCACGATGTGGTTGGAGAATCCCTCACCGGCTCGACGGTCTGCCCCGCGTATTCTGGGGGGGGCAACAAACGCCACGGGGGTCCTTCTTCAAAAGACCCTCCGAGACGAGGTGCAGTGGGCACGAACGACTTTGGCAATAAAAACGGACACGATTTGTTTAGCGATAAGGTTCCAGTGGTGAGGCTGGAGAGAGGCGTGGTGGGTACGTCGAGGACGACGCGGTCCAGTGAGCGACAGTCTTGGCGTAAATCGATCCCCACGTGTTTGAATGTTTGCCCCAGTGATTTATTTATTGTGACTGCGAAAGACAATTTAAGCCGAAATTGTATTCTTTTAAAATTGAAAGGTAAGTCGTTGAGTATCATTTTGGTGCGGGGTATGAGGACTTTTTGACCAACTGCTGGACCAGTCAAAACTATTGCAACGATGACGTTATTGCGCAGAAATTTTACTTGAAGTCCGTTCCTGTTGCATAAACTTCGTGGTTTGAGATTTCTTAGTAAAAATATTGGGGCACCTAGTTTTAACTTAAGAGAATGTGGGGGAAGGCCGCTTGGGTTCAAGGAATTGAGGAACTCCTGTGGGTAATGAACTACATCTTCTTGATCCATCACGGTATCAATGGATGTGTAGGTTACAATATCTCCTGGGAGTTTACTCATAATGATATCATTTATTTCGTCAACGCTACTATTTCTTGCCGCCAATATTGCTCTTTGACACATCCATTGATGGTCTTTGTTTTCTATTTGGCTGATGTCAGGCTATACCTTAGTTACTAATTCCTCGATGTTATCCACTTTTACTCCTAAATCGCAATCAATTTCAATTTTATTATTAGAATGAGGTATTTTCCCGTCTCCTACAGAAAGTAATTTTGAAGGGAAAGTTATACTACCTCCCCCCAAATGTGCTCTCATATTTGTCAATAATTTTAAAATATTTACAAATTTCCATAATGGAGAACTTTTGAGGCAAGCCTTCACAAAGTCTGCTCTAGTTTCCCTTACTATTACCGGTAAAGTTTGGCGAAAGTCCCCAGCAAACATAACAGTGATCCCACCCATGATTTTATCACAGCTTCTAAGATCTCTAAGAGTTCTGTCTAGAGCTTCTACGTGAGCTCTATGTACCATGGTACATTCGTCCCAGATTATTAGACTGACGTCTTGTAAAATTTTCCCCAAAGGGACATTTTTGCGTATAGACCACACGCTATCTTTCTCTAAAGACACAGTTAGAGGCAGTTTAAAAGTGGAATGAGCTGTGTGTCCACCTGCTAATAAGGTTGCAGCAATACCTGACAACGCTACGGCCAAGGCTAGCTTTCCTAGAGACCTTACTTTTGCTAATATAAGGTTAGTGATAAACGTCTTGCCGGTCCCACCGGGAGCATCGAAAAAGAAAATTCTTCCTTCATTAAAACGAACACTTTTCATGACACAATTACACGTTGTCAACTGGTCATTAACTAATCTTGGTTCATTTTGTGTGATATACTCATTTAATTCATTTATGTTATATGGTTTTCGCAACGCTACTTCTAACGGGTCCAGAAGCGAATTATTTCTTTTTGCTGCAGGAAGCCCAAAGTCGGTTAGGGATTTATCTGAAATCTCATGAATTTTATCTTCAATTATGATTAGTCCATCATTGTATATATCATCATTATAGGCTAATGTCATATCCTGATTCTCATTACGCATTCTGTTTAATATATCTTCACATAAAGCATCACGAAATTTATTCCATAACTCTAAGGGGTCAGATGGTTGGCAAAATATAAGGATAGTGGTAAATAATTCTCTTAATTTCGTAGCTGGCTCGGATATGATACCATCGGACATGGTATTTTGCCAATGTTCATCTCCCTCCTGTAAACCTAATTCCTTGCAAGCGCCTTGGTACGTTTGGAAAATAACACCATTCATGGTTCTTAGATGTTGAAATGACTTTGGACCGCGAACATATTGCAATAACATTCTTAAATAAAAACATTCAGTTTGAGTTGGATGAATGTTATAAACACGGCCTAAAGTTGTGTCTTTTTTACACCGGGATATGCCTCAACATCTTGCCCGCGTCTTCTTCTAGAAAATGAATTTTTTTGCCAAACGTAATACTGGGGATCTTTGTGATATAAAAGGGTTTTTGCAAAATCGTCGCCTTTGCAGAGATCAAAGAACGCTCTAAGTGTCGTTGATGAAGGATTGTTCACACGATCTTGGAACTTATATAGCGACCATTTAGATATTTTTCTACTTCATCGTTATTACTTTGTAACGAAAATGTGGCTTGATCAGAACCTTTATGAATATACTTACAGATGTATTTAATAGCTTTGACCGATTGACAAAACTCTACGTTAATGTGTGCATTGAAAACTCGTGATAGCAGTGGATTATAGGGAA
The DNA here is from genome assembly GCA_010014825.2 of Danaus melanippus. Lineage (NCBI taxonomy): Eukaryota > Metazoa > Arthropoda > Insecta > Lepidoptera > Nymphalidae > Danaus > Danaus melanippus. Next base: position 17,708 of record JAAAKD020000049.1, read on the forward strand.
CCACCCAACGATTATCCACGCTCATTTCTGTACCTTTTACACGAATTATAGCTGTGTTTCCACCATTATCTGGAAACCTGCGTCTGTAGGTTAGATAACCGTCATCCCCCGTTTGTGTTTCCGAAATAAAATGCCTAGGGAACTTTTTAGAACAAACGTTTTCTTTCATACATGGTGATGCAGGATTATGAAATCCGCAAGGACCATGTATCATATTTTTTATGACAATATTATGAAGAATCGGATCTTGTTGTATGTCAGGTATTTCAGCCGATATTATTGCATCTATAGAATCTGGTTGAACTTTGTTAGCCAGCCACAATAAAATGTGGGCGTGAGGTAAACCTCTTTTTTGCCATTTTACACTGTAAACAAAGGCTTTCGATGGACCAAAAATATTTTTCTTCGTTAATAGGTCTATCATTTTCTTGAGTTTTAAATGAAATACCCTAGAAATTAAATCATGTCTATCATAACAATGTTGATTGGGCAATAACTCACTTTTTATTTCTGGCCATTCGGGGTTACATGTAAATGTAATGAAGAGGTCAGGTCTTCCAAATTTCCTGACATATGTCATGGCATCTTGACTTTTTTCATTCATGAATCTGGGGGATCCTGTAAATGACGACGGCAATATAACGTGCTGGCCAATATTAGAAGCGTTAATATGTACATCATTTACGACGGCATCTCTTAAATGAATGTACTCTTCTGCTCTCAATTTTTTTTGATTTCTTTTGATGAAGTCTAGTCTCTCAGAGATCATTTTTGCCGCCATATCAACACAATATTGGTTGAATAATCCTTTGAAATAATGTATACTGTTAAATGAATCTAAATACATAAAACTGCATACATAGAACAGTTTTAGATGTAGCCGTAGTATTTTGCTGTGGAATATTAATACAGTATCCGTCGTTTTCAAAGGGAAACAGTAAGGGATATTGAAGCGGGTCATAAGATATATCAATTTCAGAAACTCGTTGAAGTCGACCATCCCTCGCAGTCAATACAATATCACGGGGACCTTTGCCTTCATCTATCGTAAGAACAGCTACTTCATCTACTACCGGCACATTATACCGACCTCTATGCTCATTAGGAGGTTTTACATCAGCATGAATGATATGTTTTAAATAATTCGGTGGTCTATTTTCTAGATTGTACTTAAAACTTTGAATATACGTATTATGATCATGAAGATATGTTTGGAGAACGTCGATAAGATCGATTTACAAGCTTGGTTTTAAATTTGAGCGCAAGGATACCTGACCTGCATGGGAAATAAAATATATTTGCAGGAATTCGGGTTGTGTCCCTACAGCTGGAAGTAAGTCACCGATTAAATGATAAACTTGCCCTTGGACTTTAAAAGTGGGCATAAAGTTTCCCTCACGAATTTCTTTGGCACCAAATGAAGTCATCTGAAATAATGTATTATATTGTTTTGAGTGATTAAAGAAATGCTTAGATGATGGATGTGAGCCTGATATCAGTTCCTTTAAAACGGATGTTGGTTCCGGAATTATGGGTATATTTACTTTGCCACCACTACAACACAGTCCAGGAGTTTCAGCTGCCCATTTTTTTGCTTGGCATAAGTTGCATATTTTATCCATTCTACCAATATCAATATCAATATCATTTAGCTCAGAATAGTCAACGGTACAATCATAAGCAAAAGCAGCATTTAATAAATTATGTTGTCTGCGAGTTCTATTACTAGTTGATTGGGCATTTTGCTGTGCTAATCGATGGGATCGTTCAGCGCTTGATTCCCGATCACGGTTAGACAAAGTTCGGGAATTCTGTGAGGCCAAACGTTGAAAACGTTCAGCACTGGATTCCCGATCACCGTTAGCCAATGTTCAGTAATTGCTCGTTGTGTAGCCAACCTGTGCATATTTTCATCCTCAGTTTCATTGCTGCGCAAAACTCGCAGCCGCTTTTGCAGTAGCAGTCTGCCGAGAAAGCTGAGTTCTTTTTCTCGGCATTATAGTGATGAAGAAAAAACGTAGAAAATGAAAACTTAACTAAAGCGTATCTCGTAATAAAAAAAAGAAACGTAAGATTAAGAAGATTAATAATTACCTAACCTAATTACCTTTATTTTTAACGATTATGTGAAAAGAACAACCGTAAAATGAAAATAAGGTAAACTAACTTTATGCTTAAACTTAACCCTAATCTAATGAGAATAAATAGGTAGACCACACCTATTTAGGTACCTACAGGTATTATGTACCACAAAAAGAAATATTAGAAACTAAATACTATTTTTAAAACAAACAATACTATACTTATAGAAAAAACATACTTATAAATTAATAATCTACATGAAAACAAAAAAGTGTTATTATGGTGTAACTAAATACTATCCTAAAACAAATAAAGTACCTACTATATAGAAAACAACTACAAAATGAAACTGTGTTTAAAAAGTAATATTTCGATGATAATTATATCGCATAAACAAATTAGCGCTGCATTCAACCGTTCAGTAGGGAGCCCACCGCGCGAGTGAGTCGCGCGGCATAGTATCTCGGCGAGCTACACCGCCCTCCCGGCTTGCCCGCAAGCGCCGACTCTCTCCCGCCGCGCCGGCCAGCGCAGAGAGGGAGTTGGTTTTGTTTCGGAGTTATTTATCATTGTAATCTTTAAAGGTTTTTGTTGAAATTAAGTTCTGTCAAAAACAATTTTATTCACAATGAAGTACTCTTAACCAACAACATATTTATTTGTTTATTTGAATAAAGATTAACATTATTATGTTGATACAACTTAAACAAATTATTTCGACCAAATTAGGTACCATAAAAACGGTTTTTGTGAGTTTATCTTAAAAGATAGACATATACTGTCGCGGACTGTTTTTTAGATCATTAAAAGAGCTATTATTCTTTAAAACATATTTTTTGTGTATCTTGGACTGTTTTCACGGCGCACGCAACGGAAGGTTTCAAAGATGAAATAATTTCAACCGTTTTTTACACATTTACCACTATATCTTTGCTTCTATTGGTCGTAGCGTGATGTTATATAGCCTACAGCCTTCCTCGATAACTGGACTATCCAACACAAAAAGAATTATTCAATTCAAACCAGTAGTTTTGGAGATTAGCGCGTTCAAACAAACTCTTCAGCTTTATAATATTAGTATAGATGTAAATCGTACTATTAAATATAGATATTTTACTCTGATAACGTTATTCACTACAATATTTTTAAACACATTAATCTTATCATTCGTAAATACTTTACCTTCCATTCTTTTCACTTATCCATTATGTTTTGTCTCTTTGATCTGATCAAAGCTGATTTAGCCCAAGAGACAGACAGATGTATAAAGATACTCAGAATCTAAATCTTGAATATATCTCTCGTGGAGAACCAACAATATGGCCGATGAACCACAATAAAATACCAGAAAAATGTGCTGACCTGTCCTCAGATTACACGCCAGTCAACGTAAATTTAAACAAACAATGCATTTTCTTAAAACCAGCTAAAAAATCTATAATAAATATACAAACTGGACACAATGTAAAGAATTGATACTAAATAACTTAGACCTTAATATTAGAAACACAAACAATGATATTGAAACTAGCAAAACTAGCTTTGTGATGCTCAATTCCGAGGGATCGATTGGTGACTTCGCATCTACTAATATCTTAGTTCATCCCTCTTTCCTTCGCTCACGAGGCATGAGGGAGCTTTCGACAGCGCTTGGTGGCCTGCCAACAGACACGGACTAGCACAAGAAAAGTACCTGTAAACATCCAGAAGGTCTTAGATAGTTACCTCACAGAAAGGAAAGTTACAGTAAGGTACTCCAACAAAAACCAACAAAGGTTGCATCCAAGTTTCGATCGAAAGACCCATCCTATGGAAAGTCCTAATCGACCCCCTGTTAAAAGACAAAATTAAAAGGCCACTACATACAAACGTTTGCCGATGATATTGTGCCGGTGTTTTGGAGTAAAACTAGAGACAAACTTTAGTGCTAAGGAGGCTTTGAACTATGCTCAGGCGGGAGGATTTAAAAACAAACTAAGATTAATCCCACACAAAACATTGGCAATCATAAAAACAAACAGGTTAAAAACCATACCCCACGCCTGAAAATGGGAGGGATCCCCATAACTAGAAAAATAACTAATTCTTTTAGGCCTTGCGATTTATGACCAATTGACTTTTAACAAACATATTACCACGGCATGTACAAAAGCAATAAACTTTTACAAACAGCTGAGCCGTGTCGCTAATATCACTTGAGGACTAAAACCCGAGATAATAAAAAAGATGGCGGCTCAGCGGCTGGCAGGTAAAAGCCCTCGTGATGATAGAAGGGAATGAGAGAGCAGACGAACTGACTAAAAAGGCAGTCCACAAAAAGACAAATCCTGAATATGAGAAGTGCCCGGATTCATTTGTGAGAAGACAGATTTAAAAGGATACGCTTAATGAATGCAACCGGAAATATACTGAAGACGACATGGTACAAACTTTTTTACCCAAGCGCTCACCGGACACGGAGGGTTGTGGCCTAAAAATTATACAAATTACAAAACTGTAATAAAAGACATAAGAGATTAGATTAAGACAAAATATGTAATAGAAATGTAAACTACTCAAAACAGATATAAATAGAATAAAAAAAGATGGTTAAACACAGTAAAAAAAAACATAAATTAATAAACAAAATAAAGGTGTACCTTACCTGCCTGATCCTCTAAACATAAAAAAGAAAATAAGTGTTAGTACTTGCCACAAACTAGTGCGACCCGTATAACCCAAGTGTGAAAGAAGATGAATGCAACCAACACAAAGTATGCAGTATGACAATACCTTAAATGTGCGAAAACTCCACTTGCTGGAGGCTCTACAGGGGGGTCGTACGGTCTTCGGCGCTATCCACTGCGCCAGTGTTTTTAGGTGACTTGAAAGCCCCCAACGTTGCCGTGGTCAAAGCGCTTAACGCAACCCATGGAGGGGTATGCCGCTATAGCTGCTGTAAAGTTCTTTCTACAGGAATTTTTCAATAGAAGCCACATCACTCTTAGCTTCCGGCTGACGCAGCTGCTTACCGGACACGAATGTTTCGGGAAATACCTGTGATAATTAAAGAACAAAGATAATTTTGAAAGATATCTAAAGCTGCTGGCAGCTCCTACTGAATTTCACACACAAATTTATCTATGACTTTATTTATCACAATACACAGTACATTTTTTAATATATAGATAATTATTATAGATCACCATTAAAAGTCAATCATAATTTGGAATGCAACTAATAATGTTTTATTCAGCAAATATACCATTAGTATTAAAAAATCATTTTCTGAAACAGTCAGAATGATAAATCAAATCCTTTTAACACTGGCAATATGTTTAATATATACAGTTTACTGTGTAAGTATAATTCCTTTTCACATTTACACATCCTGCAAAACAGACTAACAATTATATTCAATTTTCTCATAATTTCAAACAGCCAGTTATAGACAAGCGTAAAATATAGAAAAAAGAGACATATGCAATACAGTACACAGCTATAATGATACATTTATAATAAATTTCTGAGATATTATTTACCTCAATATTAATTTGCATATATAAGAAGTAATTATTAAAATAATATTAAAAACCTTTGTAAAATATCTGTCATTTTTACAGGGTTTAGAAGTTATTCCGGAGAGAGTGAGAGTTATTTATATGAATGAGAAGTATTTCTATAACTATTCTGTCAAAGTCCGGAGGGCTAGCAGGAACAGCCCTTATTTCTTTAATAATGAGCTGACGACCAAACAAGAATGGAATAATAATGTATCGGTTGGTAAAAATAAAATTTACTTCAGTTAGTATAATTTATAAATGAATATCAGTTTCCATAATCCCTAGATTGTTTTTGATAATTTCCTTGAAATTACTATTCAAGCAAAAAATTTATCCAAACACAATATTTTTATTCCTTTGATTTTGTAAAAATTATTTTTTGTTCCACACCTTACATTGTTAAGAGCAATGTCATATTTTGGTAAATGCAACCAAATGAGCGGAAGGTCACCACCCTCCTTTGTACATCTTCATCACACCTGGATGAAGCTATATGATCCCTCCATGCACCACAATTGACGACCCATCATCCATTATCCCATGCCCATAATAAAGAATTATAATTAGCTGTTTGCCACTGTGTTTCCTAGCACGAATAATTTGAATGAATTTCAGGAAATATTTATGTTTTGTGTTACTTAGATAGGGAGTACCATCTACATTTTTTTACCATTAGGTGCAATCTTAAAAAACATCATCCAGTTTAAATATAAACAAAAATAAAACGGGGCACAAATTACGACAGAAACATGGAAGGATGGAAGGACATAATACCAAAGGTTTTGAGGCAGTTAAAGAGAAACTATTATATCTGAAATTTGATCATACGGAAATAAATAAGGGTGCAAGTATAAGTAAAACCCATGAAGAAAATGGTTCTAGTGGACAAAATATCTTTTGACTACAGAATATAAGTCATAAGAGTTTTCTTGAAATAGCTTCAAAAACTTGCACTAACAGCTGTACTTATACATGAGCCTGCCGACTATTTGATCCCAGAACTTGATCTCAGATTGAAGAGGAAATAAGAGGTTAAGAATTACCTGACAATAGTAATTTCTATTACGCCAAATGAAATATACAACCTTTGTTTGATATTAATAATGAAAAAGAAAAATGTATTTTTCAATGACTATAATATAAAGTTTCTACGAAATATATGAATTTTTAGACAATCTTACAGCAATATGTGTCTGAATACTCACGATAAGTTAAACAACTGGAATTTGCTAATTTGGATGGATTCACTATATATATTTTTTTTGAGTTAGTAAAGAACCAGTCACCACAATAGCAGCATGCCTTTTTTTTTTTTTAACGAGGGGAATCTTTCAAAGACTTCCTGCGCGGGGGAAACGCGACAGGGGCGTGTGGGATTTCCACCCACTAAACCACCTCGACGTTCTCTGCGCTGTGCGTAAGCTAGTGAGCGGGAACGGCAAGCCATACTTCCGCTCACTACGCACGAGTCCCAGGGACTCCGCCGTCGGCAGGGGGTATCGGTGCCTCCACCACACCTCCCCTCCGACTCCAGAGCAGCGTGCCGGGAACGCCAAACACGCCGCTCTCACTCTAGCCTATGTTGCCCGGACGCCGGTTCCCCTACCGACACC